>KV007509.1:644685-655141 GCA_001598015.1 Dorcoceras hygrometricum
AAGAAATGCCAAATTTCTTGAGGATGACTTGATTAGTGGGAGTGATAGTTCCTAAGATATAATTCTTGAGAATGATCACATTAATGATCAACCCTCTTATTCGAGAGATCCATTGGTCATTCGCACCCCTCAAGATCCAATGGGTGTTGAACAACCAATACATGAGAATCCATAGAATGCTGATAACAATCTAGATGATCATATTGTTCAAGTGGAACAAGGGGAAAATGTTGATCAGTCTGCTGACCAACACACTCTCCAAAGTGACACCTTAAGAAGATCAACTAGAATTAGGAGATCAGCAATACCTAGTGACTATTTCGTGTATTTGCAAGAATCGGATTTTAATGTTGAAGCCGATAGTGATCCTGAAATATTTTCACAAGCCATAAGCTGTGAATCAAAATTATGGTACGATGCTATGAATGAAGAAATGAATTCTATGGCATCGAACGAAGTCTGGGATCTTGTTCCGTTGCCTGATGGTGCTCGAACCATTGGATGTAAATGGGTCTTTAAGACAAAGAAAGACTCATCAGGCAACATTGAAAGATATAAAGCAAGACTCGTTGCTAAGGGATTCACTCAACGTGAAGGAATCGATTACAAAGAGACATTCTCTCCCGTCTCCAAGAAGGATTCTCTTCGTATTATTATGGCATTAGTTGCACATTTTGATCTTGAGTTGCAACAAATGGATGTGAAAACAGCATTTCTCAATGGTGACCTAGAGGAAGAGGTTTACATGAAACAACCTGAAGGATTTTCCTCTAGTGGTGGTGAGCACTTGGTGTGCAAGCTTAAGAAAACCATATATGGATTGAAACAAGCATCACGTCGATGGTATTTAAAGTTTCATGATGTCATCTCTTCATTTGGTTTTGTCGAGAATGTCATGGATCAATGTATATACCAGAAGGTTAGTGGGAGCAATATTTGTTTCCTAATTCTGTATGTGGATGATATATTACTTGCAACCAATGATATGATAGTGGTATATGAGGTGAAACAATTTCTATTTAAAAAACTTTGATATGAAGGATATGGATGATGCATCTTATGTCATAGGTTTAGACCACTGGAAGCTGCAAAGAAAGTGTTGAGGTACCTTCAAGGGACCAAAGACTACATGCTTATGTTCAGACGAACTGACAATCTGGAAGTCATTGGCTACTCTGATTCAGACTATGCTGGCTGCATGGACTCAAGAAAATCCACTTCAGGATATATTTTCTTGCTAGCCGGTGGAGCTGTATCTTGGAGAAGTGCGAAACAGTCCTTGACTGCTACTTCCACTATGGAGGCTGAGTTCGTATCTTGTTTTGAGGCCACCTCACATGGTGTTTGGATGAAGAGTTTCATTTCTGGGCTTAGAGTTGTGGATTCCATTTCTAGGCCATTGAGGATATTCTGTGATAATTCAGCTGCTGTCTTTATGGCTAAAAACAATAAGAGTGGGAGTCGAAGCAAACACATCGACATAAAGTACTTAGCAATAAGAGAACGTGTTAAAAATAAAACAGTGGTCATTGAACACATTAGCACTGAATTGATGATTGCCGATCCTTTGACTAAGGGCATGCCACCGCAAAAATTTAAGGATCATGTAGACAGAATGAGACTAGGTTCCCTTATGTGATTATTGTTGTAAGAACAATTTTCAGTTATTAATGAAATTCTATTGCGATGTTTCTCATATTTTGTGTACACATTCATTGTTTGAGAAATATCACTAAAGTTGGACCTTGAATAAACATGAGGTTTATTCATTAAGTTATATCTGTAGAGGAACATAATACATCGTGATACATGGAAGATAATACTCGATTTTAGGGGACTTATCGCCATGATTCGTGTAATTTGTTTACTCATTTTGTGAGGATGAGATACATATGTGCCAAGTGGGAGACTATTAGAAATATTTTATCCGGATATCAAAAATATTATCTCATTAAGTGGCACATATAGATTTTGATTGAGAATTGATCATGCACATCTTTTTATCTTTATTAAGTGGCCAAATATTGAAAGATTTAGATGTGCACAATCTATAAGAGCTTGAACAATCTATAAGAGTTTGAATCAATCAAAATACCTAAAAATGTATCTTATCGAGATTTGTCACAATCTTGATAGATTTGTTGATGGCACAAATCATCTATAAATAGTGGCTCTAGGGTCCCTAAGCACACACACCGTAAATCATTCACACCATCTATTGCGAGGTCTGGAGTGCTTAGAAGACTCTGTAGCAATTCAGTTCGTTGCTCGTGCTGTCTAAAGTTCCGCATCAAAATCATTAGCTGGAGTTGGGCATCGAAATCAATGGCTGGTGCTGTCTAAAGTTCCGCATTACGAGAAAACACTCAAATTGCTCGTGCTGTCTAAAGTTTCACATCAAAATCAATGGCTGGAGGTAATTCTTGATCCATTTTCCGCATTCAGTATCATGTTATTCAGTCAAACATGATTTAATTCTTACAGTTGTGAATTGAAATAACTATTCTGACGAGCGTAACGGTGGATAGTATCAAATTCATAATCATAAATTAAAAAGAACACCAAGGACAGTCGAAAGGTGCAGTATTATAAAAGAGTCCAAACCCAAATTTTTATAACTTTCAACTAGACTCGGCCACGGGCCGGTTCCGGGTCGGGAAACCCGGAACCGGAACCAGAACCGTGAGAACTGATTCCGGTCCGGGTCTGGAACCGGCGGTTCCGGGCCGGTTCCGGTCCGGTTCAGGGTTTATTAAAAAAAAATTTAAAAATTGAATTTCGTAAAAAAAAAAATTTAATTTCTTTTTTTTTTAAAGGAATTTCTTTTTTTTTTAAAGGTATTTTTATTATTTAATTTAATATTGGAATTTTAATTTTGAAATTCGAATTTCGAATCGAATTTTGATTTGAGAATTTGATTTGAATTAATTCGAATTTTAATTTATAATTTTACTTTGAATTTTTGAATTTTGAATTCGAATCTTAATTTGTGTTTGAATTCGAATTTGAATTTAAAAGAATAATAGTTGAGTTTGAAATTTGAAGTGTAAATAATTTCAAAAAATAAATGTAATTGAAAGAAGTTAAAATTACAATAGATTGTTATGCATGTGTACCAACTTGTGAACCATATTTTTTATACTAAGAATGCATTCAACTAATGCGGGATCGTTAGAAGTTAAATGTTCGCTAAAAGTCAATGATCGTTAGAAGTTAAATGTTCGCTAAAAGTACATGCAACATAACTTGCTTATTTGTCCACCATTGTTATAATAATACACTAATATTACAATGATCGTTAGAAGTTAAATGTTCGCTAAAAGTACATGCAACATAACTTGCTTATTTGTCCACCATTGTTATAATAATACACTAATATTAACAACTAAATATTTGAAAGAATGACAAGGGTAAATATAAATATTAATTAAAATAATCAACATAGTTATGCTAAAGTTTTTAGATTTCTTAAGATAATACAAATTAATCAAATGCTCTCAATTAAATGATAAAATGAAATTTTTATAGTTTATAAAAAATATTAGCACATGTTTATAATAGTAATATATTTGAGACAATGACATGAGACGTTTTTGAATAAGTTATTATATTTTTGCGTTTTACGTGAAAATATTTGAAAACTTTACTTGTTAAATATTTGAAAGAGTGAAAGGGTAAATGTAAATATTAATTAAAATAATCAATATAGTTAATTGATGTGTTTAGGCATTGTAAGATAGTACAAATTAATCAAATCTTCACAATTTTATGATAATTGATATATTTATATTTTAAAACCGGTAGTAGTCTTGTAGAAGCAAGGCGTTGGTTTAGTGGGTGGTACTCTTGCTTTACATCTCGCTGGCCTGTGTTCGAATCCATGCAACAACAAGAATGTTATTTTTAAAAAAGTGAGACCCGCCGGGCCGGTTTCGGGTCGAACCCGGCGGGTCGACGGGTTGCGATATCCGCAACCCTTAACCGGCCCGTATATCTACGGTTCCGGGCCGGTTCCGGGCCAAAACCCGTTGACCCGGTTAACTTGCCCATTGACCCCGGTTCGGGTCTGGTTCGGGCCACGGTTCAACTCTGTAATCTTCCTTTCAAATAGTTTGTGTTATAGAGTGCTCATGCAGTGCGGTGCTTTTGCTTAATAAGGAAGAAGATATTTGTCGAGGAGGGCACAGCTGATCCAGCAGACGACATCCAAGCTGATCCAGCTTAGAGCAAAGATCATCACAGAAGAAACCAGTTTAGAGAAGGTATCAGCTCAGGAGATCAACTTAGAAAAGATATTCATTCATGAGTTACAAGAGCAGATTAGAACAGATAAGAACTTGAACAGATTACAGAGAAGCAGCAGGTCAGCTTAGACGAAAAACTCATAGATTAGAGAAAAGCATATCAGTTATTCGTCTAAGCTGATCTGCTTAGACGAACAGCTCACAGATTAGAGAGAAATGAGATTGTATGTCAATATTGAAATATTGAGCGTGGATAGTCGTGAGAACTGTGATTAATCGAGGTTGATATGTTGGAAATATCATATTTTGTGGATCAGCTTAGGCGCGAGCTGATCGGATCTTTCGTGTTGAGATGATATTGTGGGTGATTTGAAGTCTATCTGGGGTGTACTTGTGAGTTGTGTATTTAGGATCAGCTTAGCGATTAATCGTTTAGTAAGAATCAGCAGCCTTGAAAGGATCTGTTGTCACGTGCTGATCTGAGAAGTGTAAGCTGATATGACCATCACGACTCGAGTTGACCATCATGAGCTGCTCCAAGTATGTGTACTGCGATCTGAGAGCTGTTTGGAGTGCACGAGCTGACCAGAGCACGATCTGTTCTGTTGATGCGATCTGATACTACTGTGCATGGTGTGAACTGATCAAATCAGGTGCAAGCTGATCTGATTTTACTGTGCCGAGGTGGCGATCTGATCTAAGCATATGCGAGCTATTCTGAGTACCCGAGCTGATCTGTGCGTGCGAGAGTTATTATGAGTTTGAGTTGTTCATGTATTTTAAAATATGATTTGGCCATACATGAAAAGGTGAATTTTTAAATATTATAAACATGAACACGATTTTGAATTTGATTTTATTATTCTTGGTTACTCTTTATTCAGCTCTAGCGCACAAATTAGCTCTCGCGCCTCAGATCAGCACGCGACAACAGATCAGCTCACGTCTGTTGATACCTACTAAATGATTAATTCTCTGAGCTGATCCTCAACGTACATTTAACAGCACGCTTAACATAAGTTCAGCACGGAAAACCCGATCATCTCGTGCCTAAGCTGATCCTCACAAACTACGATACTTCAAAGTTGGAATATTGAAATATTGAAATACTGAGATATTGAAATATCGTGCAACATAGTTTAGCACGGAAAACCTGACCAGCTCACGCCTAAGTTGATCCTTACAAACTATGGTACTTCCAAGTTGAAATATTGAATTACTGAAATATTGAAATATTGAACAACTCAAATTCATATTTCTGTTTCATAAGAAAATTACATTGCATGACCAACTCGAACGTGGGATATGTTTCCAGTATTAACATATGTCGGCAAAACAATTAATCTGCTTCTCTTTAACCTGCAAGCTGTTCGTCTAAGTTGATCTGGTTTTCTATAATTCGTGAGCTGTTCGTCTAAGCTGTTCTGCTCCTTTTATCTAATCTGTGAGATGTTCGTCTAAGCTGATCTGCTGCTTCTCTCTAATCTGCTCAAGTTCTTATTTGTTCTAATCTGCTCTTGTAACTTTGTGCTGATATCTTTTCTAAGCTGATCTCCTGAGCTGATACCTTCTTTAAACTGGTTTCTCCTATTCCGATCTTTGCTGTAAGCTGGATCAGCTTGGATGTTCGTCCAAACTGGATCAATTTGGACGTCCCCTACTGGATCAGCTTGGACAGCTTCTCAATTGAACTTGGTTCGTCGTTTCTCAGCTCGAGTCTAATCTGATCTGTATCAGCTTAGCCTGCACACTCAATTAAATCATTAGAAACAAATACACAAAAATTCATCAAATCAAGATCTGATTTGTGTAACAGATCCAACATAAACCAATCCAATTTAAAATATATATGCAACCAAAAAGGATAAGAGCAAGAAAAGCAGTATGACGAACCAGTAATCTGGAAATGCGGATTTGTTAAGCAGTATGACAAACCAGTGGTTACTCAAAACATGGGATCTATTAAGAAGCCATGATGAAGCAATAATCTAGAAACAGAGATATACATTGGGTTACCCGCGAAGGCGATGACGGCGACGGAGACGTATGACGGAACAACCTTCGGTTCACGACGGAAAAACAATTAATCTGCTTTTCTCTGTTCTATGATTAGTTCGTCTAAGCTGCTCTACTTCTCTCTAATCGTTCATCTAAAATGATCTGCTTCTCTCTAATCTGTGGGTTGTTCGTTTAAGCTGATCTGTAGCTTCTCTCTAATCTGTTCAAGTTCTTATCTGTTCTAATCTGCTCTTGTAACTCTGTACTGATATCTTTTCTAAGCTGATCTCCTGAGCTGATACCTTCTCTAAATGGTTTCTTCTGTGCTGATCTTTGCTCTAAGCTGGATTAGTTTGGATGTCGTCTGTCGGATCAATTTGGGTGTCCTCTACCAGATCAACTTGGACATCTTAGTTTACGTTTTGAACATCAAAACGACGTTAATTTGATTATTGTTTCTCCGCCTGAGTAAGATCAGCTTACATATTTACTATCAGTTTCCACCTTCCCAACTTCTGATATGTCATTCCATGTGTGAGCTGAATTGTTCTTTAAATTGCACAACCATCTTTGAGTCATATTCTTTCTTCCAGATCCTAATTTGAAAAATTTGTACGCTTTTCTTTGTACTTTAGAGAATCGTTTTGTAAAATTGGTGGACAAGGGCGCCACAAAAATATAGAAGATTGCCATAATTTTGTACCGTTCTTTGAATTTTTCCTAAAAATCTCCTGAAATCTTAGAGAAATCTGACACTATTTCTGAGAAATTAGTATTATGAATAAATTTTTTCACCTGTTGGAGCTCCTCCATATTCAAATATTATTATTTTTCTCTAACGTGGGTTATATTTTCTTGTTTCTTGTATTCCAAAATGTTGGAATACATCCTGAAAAGAATAAATCTAGAACCTGGATTTGGATCCATAATTCTTTCAAAATTTCTCCTCCTCGACAATATTAATTGTTATTGAATAATAATAATCATATCTGATAATTAAAGTCTAGTCTTTGATACCATTTCAGTTGTGGAGGTTTCCATCAAAAGGTACCTATCAGTTTGCTAACCCAGAGCATGAAGGTTATCAGGTTTTGGGTCATCCCCTACGGAGAGCTGCGCTTCAGGCTCATACGTCACGCGGTAGAGGCTCGGGGTTTCTTTATAAGCTCTAATATAATTTTCATTCAAAAACTTAATAAAAGAGTTAAGGGTATTTGGATATATTTTGAAAATATTTTTCTCGATGGCAAACTGAAACAAATATTGAATTAGGGACCTAAAACTAAGGAAATTCTAACAAGGAATCGATTAAGAAGTTAAGTTTTGGTTTTTTGAGAATTTTCCGTAATTTTTTCATATTTAAAAGTAAAATGATTTAATACGTTGACTTGAGATTTACTGAATCTAATAAACATAAAGTGGGTCACTCGATGCTGCCGACGGAACGATGCAGAAATGTGGAGCCATTTAAAAACACATTTAAAAGCACACACAGTTTATTTAACATCTATCAATGATGTGATAGGTAAAATAATTCGTCCATGTTTCACTATGTTTAACTTTAATGATACAACCAGATTTAACTTTAGTATTAAAGCCAGTTTTTTCTTAATAATCTTAAGTAATAAAATAATATACATTTCCTCCCAATTTAGTTCGGAAATGAATTTTTTACATAAAAATGATAACGAATATTCGCGTTGCAAAAATGATTAATAATTGGAAGGTGTGTACTATTTTTTTAAATTTGATGTAGCTGAATTACCTCAACCGAGAGCTACCACCATATCGGTAGAGCTCGGGACGTCGGGTCATCGGGCACTGGTGGATAGGATGTGTTTCTTCTTGGTGCCTGCAACCACAGATCACATGTCAGAGGACGTCAGAAGTGTGTCCGGCGAAGCACCTCCGATGCTGAAGTCAGGCAGGATGCGAGAGCAAATGAGAGCAGATAGAATATATGCATGCTGTGTGCGAGAGAATGCGAGAAAAAATGTGTGTGAGTGAATGTGAGATACCCGATATTTATAGAGGGGCTAGGCGATGGAGATGATCATATACTTGCGAATATTCGTCCAAATCGAGTATCTCGGGCGAGATGCTCTCCGTGATCTTCGGTGATCTTGTCGCTCAAATGGAAAGACGTATCTGGGTTGGATTCTCGTTCATACGACACTGTCCTCGGGAAACACTCCCGATCTGAGCGCGAGTCCTCGGGTACATTCCCGATCTTGGTGGCGTAGGTCGGGGTTTGGAGCGCGCTGCTCGGTACTCGGGTTCCCATGTGGTAATAGGGGCATCAAAATTGTTAATATATTTTATTTGAAACCTTACCATTTTAACATGGATATCTATAAATTTAAATTTCACGAGTCAAAATATTTTCCTCTACTGAATCTATGGGTGCGCGAGTAGTATATTTTTTCCTAATATGAATATGAATTAACTTTCAGAACAAATGAGACAACCCATTGCCCGTTATTGTCCTAATCGCGATGATGATTATAATGTTTTGGGTGTTGGAATGGATGTGTCAAATCAGGGATAAGTTGTGCAGTGCAAATTGACAATGAACCTATTTGCGTACGTTGTTTTACATCAACAGTGATATATTTATTAATCCAGATTCCAAAAACAACAAATGTAGTATCTATAGTATGTGAGATGAGGTAATATGTACGGGCTTTTTAACTGTATATTGTAATTTTAAAAAATGTTTAACAAAGTAACGTAAAGAGATATGCTTTAGTAAACTACCGTAACACGACGTCGAGATGGGCGTGATTTCATTTTGTAATTTAAAGTCACGCCCTCAGCAAAGGCGTGACTTCAAATTTTTTTTTTTTTCGGAAAGCAAGTCACGCCTTCGACGTACGCGTGACTTGCTTAAAGTTTTTTTTTTAAAAAAAATGAAGTCACGCCCTTGCCAGTGGCGTGACTTCGATATAATATTTTTTTTAAAGATATTCACGCCCTAATGCAGGGCGTGACAAACTTTTCAGAAAAGTGATCACGCCCTGCACAAGGGCGTGATATGTCTTTGCTCGCTTCCGAATTCCTCTCCTATAAAGAGCAGCGTTTCATTGAAATCGAATCGCTCATCACAATTCTCTAAATCCTTAGTTAAAATATAATCTTTTCAATTCTTCTCTCGTAAATAATTCTCTTATAATAATTTCTTCCATTTTCAACCAGTTCGAGACGTTTTCTTCAGCAAATTTACGCATCGATATTCATATATCTCGCAGTCGTCATCGTTATTCCGATCAAAAGGTACATAGTTTTAATAGTGTTTATATTAAACAATTAACATTATTATTATTGTGATTATTATTGTTCTGATTATTATTATTAGTATTATATTAATGTTATTAGTATTATTATTATTATTATTATTATTATTATTATTATTATGTCTTTTATACGTTCGATGGCATATCTTATAGTCAACGTTTTGGATAACTGTCAACGATTGGTATTCTTATACTTATACAATATAGATTATTATAAAAAGACAATAGACACGTGTGGTCGTAATATTTTCTAGAGTCATGAGGAGAGAGATTGAAGATAAAGGGCGACAGGTTGATGTTTTTTTTTTGTTTTTTTTTTTTTTTAAAATTTGTGATTTGATGCAATAAGGCACAATGATGTATTGAAGTATCCGAGCCTTGGCTCTGATACCATTGTTGGTGACAATGGAGGATCCGGATCCCGTTTCCCGGGGGCGCAGCGGAAGTTTAAAAATTGCCCCGAAAAACGTTCAATACATCAAATATAACCAATAAAACATACATAGGATGTTTTATAGAGTGTCACCTTGCTGGCGTCTAGGGGTCTGGCTCCAACCAAATTCGCAGGGAATCTGGCTCTTCAAGGTAGGCGGCGGTAGATCCTCCTTAATCAGGTCCACGACCGGAAACACGACTCCTTCGTCAGCCTGCACTAGAAGGCCTGACGAATTTGGCACGAACGGAATCTCCTCAACACGATAATCGGAACAAGTCCGATCACGGCGGAGGCAGCACGGCGGCGGAGGCGGCGGCCGAGAGGATTTTGGGGAGGAGGGGCGGCGGCCAACTTTCTTGGAGGCTAGGGTTTTTGTTGTAAGTTATGTTGTGATCTAGACCTAGACCAAGTCTAGTATTTAAATCATACATGGGCTTGAACCGGCCCAATGGACTTGGGTCAAGCCCATGTCCATATGAACATTC
>KV007509.1:673432-723038 GCA_001598015.1 Dorcoceras hygrometricum
GGAGTGCGACTTCCTAAAAGTCAACTCGGGTCAAATCGAGATTTCCCGACGTTGAGGGGCAAAACGGTCATTTTTCACTGGGGTTCTGAAAAATGGTTTTTCAGATCATAGTATTCAGTTTTAGAAACTGAGTCGATCCGTCTGATCTGATCGGCGATCGGAGGTACGATGAAGTCACAGTGGTGGGGATGAACCAAATGTTAATCCGTTGGACTCGGGCCCGTTGGGCCGGTACAATCCTACCACAAGTCTATTTAATTAGACTAGACTTCATAACTTAAACACTCATTATTGAAAACCCTAATCCTAAGTACAAAACCGCCGCCCCCTCTCTTCCCAAGCCCTCACGCCGCCGCTCGCCGGACTTGTTCCGGCTAGTTTTTCGAGGAGAATTCGTTGGCGATAAAATCCTTCAGCCTTCTAGTGCAGGCTGATTGGAGGGAGATCGATTCCGGTCGTGGACCTGATTGACGGATCTACCGCCACCTACCGTGAAGAGCCGGCGTTCTTGTAATTCCGGTTGGAGCCAGGCACAAGTGCCAGCAAGGTATTCTTTTGAAACACCCTATGAATGTCATAGACTTGAATTTTTACTCGTATTGATCGTCTCCCGGCACATGTTTTTCTGTTCTTCCGCTGCCTCGCCGGGTGGCGCGATCCGGATCCCAACAAGATATTCATCGTGACGACACTGATATATCTACTGAGCCTGATCTGTCCGTCAGTGACACGGATGAAGATGATGGTGGAGATGACAACGACAGATTTGAAGACATTGGTCCATCTCATGTTAATCGCAGTGATCGTATGCATTCACCACATCATGCAGCACCACCAGTTCAGCAATCCTTATATGATGTCCCAGAGTTCTTTAGCACCATATATGACGAGCAATGTCCTGATTATGTTGGAGTGCCTTCTGTATCAGGTTTGAGTTATTACAATGCGGATAGAGGAGAGATTTCTACAAATATTGTTTTCAAAGATAAAAAACATTTGATATCAGCCGTAAAGGATTTCTCGGTTAGGGTTGCTCGACGCGAGTACGAAGTTGTGGAGAGTACGAAGACTCTGTGGAAAGTTCGATGCAAGAACAGAGCTTCAAGCGTAAATTGTAGGTGGGGCCTCCGGGCATCAGTGAAATCAAGAACTGGGTTTTTCAAAATCACGAAATATGGTGGCCCACATACATGTCTGTCTAGCCACGTGGGCTTGGATCATCGTAATCTGGACAAGAATATGATTGCCAATATACTCATCGGAATGGTTCGATGTAACCCATCATGTGAGATTAAAGTTGTCATTCAGCTTGTTAAGGATCGATACAATTATGAGATCTCATATGCGAAGGCATGGTACAGCTTGAAACGAGCCGTGGAGAATGTATATGGTACTTGGGAGAGCTCTGTTCGTCTGTTGCCTAAGTACATGGGTGCCCTCGTCAAGTATAACCCTGGTACTATCGTCGAGTGGAACCATTTACCGACACATCATCGAGCCTTCAACGTGTTGAACTATGTGTTTTGGGCCTTTCGACCATGCATAGATGGGTTTCAACATTGTCGAAAAATCATTAGTGTTGATGGTACCCACCTGTACACAAAGTACAAACACAAGATGTTAATAGCTGTGGGTTTGGATGCCAACAACCAGATATTACCACTGGCGTTCGCAATAGTTGATGAAGAAACCTATGATTCTTGGAAATGGTTTCTAGAACTTCTATCCACGCATGTCCTACAAGGTTCGAGAGGTGTATGTCTTATCTCTGATAGGCATCGTGGTCTCATTAGTGCTGTTGAAGAGTACCCGCTTTCAGGGCTCCACGCGATGTGCATCATTTTTGTCTCAGGCACGTTTGTTCAAATTTCAATGCTCATTTCAAAAACGTGCACTTGAAAGATCTGTGTTGGCAAGCAGGATCCCAACATCAAATACGAAAGTTCGATTCTATCATGAATGAAATCAAAAGCCTTGACGCAAGAGCATTTGCCTATCTCTCCCAGATCGATATTGCACGTAAAGTTGGAACATTGATATATTCAATAATAACTGTTATCGTTTGATAATCATTTGTATAAATTGCATATACATTGTTTTCACTTATTTTGCAGGTACTTTTGAGGACAGTGAACGAACTAGCGAAGATCCCAGTGACGAACAACTGTGAAGTTAGCATTACAAAGTCGTTAATATGTTGTATTTTGAATGGGTTGTATTTATAATAACACCAAAGTTAAATATCATTTGTATAAATTTTAAGTGTTGTGTTATTAATGTGTTACAAATTATGTCCCAAAAAAATTTTGTATTTATAATGTGCTGTATATTTATGAGAATGCAATGTTTGTAGAAATCATACTGATCATTCAAAGTTATACAAAAAAAAATATCAAATATAATCATCCCCGACCAAAACGATGACCTAAACGATGACCAGTACCACAATCAGGTGCACGTGGCACACGTCTGCTCCTACGTATGATGTTTGGTGCCTGATAATCATCCTCATCCTCGCGTTATTCTACGTACTCCGGGGGAACCTGGCTAGCTGACGCTGCGGTTGAATCGGGGAGAGAGTATCCAATGTATGTGACTGGTGACGTATCAAAAGTTGGGTGTTCTCCCCCGTACTGATGTGAAATACCACCAAATATACCCTCCATGAATGAATCTTGATAAGTCGTGTAAGAAGGTGGAGTCTGAAATTCGCTTTGCTGATGTTCAGTTCCTTGATCCGCTTGATCATTTCCCCCAGATCCCTGGCCAAAATAAAAAAACGAGGAAGATAGAGGACTCGAAAAAACATACGACGGGCCTACATCCCGAAACGAAGGGCCTACATCTGCACCTGTATCAAAAACATGATAATTGATTAGAACTACAAAAATATCAACTTATGAATAATTGGCAAACTCAAAGTCATCTTTACACATACCACTAGAGGTTTGATGCGAAACGGAAGTCAGAGGCGTTTGTGAGGTACTTTGCCTTCAGTCCGGGGTTTCAAAAGATTGCAAATCATCACCTCTACGATGATCATCACCTCTTCCTTGTCGCCATCTAGTTGAAGACCTTGCTTGATGTGCTGCTGCTGTGGTGTCTTTAGTGTCAACTCGTGAAGAAATGCAGCAGTGGCAATTGACTTCGTTAGTGCCTCAACTAGATCTTCGCGCGATAGATCCTCAATAGCTACACCCTTACAAATATTCGCAATAGTTGATGTCCCGTCCCTCTGTAATAAAATAATTAGAATATGTAGATAATCCAATTTGTTTAAAAACAAATGGATAAAAAAAGAACTTACCATAACACGCCTGAAATAAGCATCACCGGGTTGGTAACCAGAATCAACTTGGACAGGATCAATGGGAGATACGAAACGTCGAGTAATCAAGTCATACCAAGAAGCGTACTCATCTGTCATGCAAAAATTGACTGCATACTCGGTTTCCACAACAAGACTATGGCGATCGGCCCATGCATCCACAAACACCCTATGATGGTTGGCCCAGTCAAAATTTGGATGCCCACGTCGCGAGAACTCATGCAGCTTATCACCATCGAGCGCCGGTCCTGGAATATGTTGCAACATGGCAAATTGTCGAAGAACTCGGTTCGGGCGGTGCCACTCAACTATGTGGAAACATATAAGTGGACACACCGATCGCCAAAGCATGGGATTTCTACATTCTATAGGTAAGGATGAAATATCTGGAGCTCCCAGTTCGTAGATAACCCAATTAAACTGTATGCACATTACAAATCATATTCATTACAAAGGTAACTAAATGCAGCGCATTTCAAATTTATAATGTAATTTTTATCATGTAAATACCTGACTATCTCCCATTCTGTCGAGTACATCGCGAATAATTCGCACGCTATGTGTAGGTGTATGAGTCCAACAATAAGCATGCTTCCACCTACATGTATATTACGTATGTTATGCATATAAATAAAAATTACAAATCTACAGTTAAAATTATCACCTGGCACCATATGGTGGAATAGGAAGAACATTGTCTGAATAATTTGGATTTTCATGGGCTGCTATAAGATTATACCCCAGTCGATCAGGACAAAGCGGGGTCATCCGAGACCAGGCCCAAATCTGAAAAACAACTAAATGTAAAACAATTTTAAATAAATTAGACTTGAACACGAATGACAAAATAAAATACCTGTAAGATATACAAGGGGCCTGCTATTTCATGTTTCCCTTGCATGCATGCTCCGCACAACTCACGATAAAGAAATGCTAGCACCGCACTTGCCCAACTATAACTACGGACCCTGCTTATTTCTCGTAGAAAGGGTAAGTACAACATTTTCACTACACACCCTTCGGAATCTGGTAGCATGCAACCACCAATTATCATCAAAGCTACACAACGTGTGTATTGTTGCACTTGCACTTCAGGGCTATAGTCATTTATCATGGTTTGCATGCAATGTGCGTGCAAAGAAGTCAGCAGTATGATTGTCATAAATACAATCACCGCAACACAAGATACCGTAAAAACCCATCTCATTCAGGCATGACCGGACACGACGATGAAGCACACCAGATTTCCATAGATCCCATATCAAATTATCTGACCGACGAACTCTAAAAGTATGGTCCAAGTTATCGGGTTGAATGAAATTTGAATATGTGATTCTTGAAGGTAAAGGACGCTACGATCTACAGGTCCTGCTTCTACTGACATCCTATATTATATAAAATATTGATCGTTAAATAAAAATATTTAGTTAATTAAAAATAAATTTTTAACAAAAATCTTCTTCTAATGACCTTCTCTAATCTAATGACATAACAAAAAATTTTGTTCTAATCACATCATATATTACATTAAATAAGATAAATAAAAAACAATACTAATATCAATAATAATAACAGTAATATACTACTACTAATAATAACAAACATAACAATATTAACAATAATAATAATAACGATAATTGTTTAACGTAAACAATATGAACGGTACGTACCTCACCTGTAGAATTAGAATTCTACGTATCTAAATGGAGTTCAAAATTTTCTTTTACGCACCTTAAACAGAAGTTTCGTACAAAAAAAATCTACAAAATATAAAACATGATATTAGTAGGATTATATAAAAGAATCAAATATTAATATAAAAACCAATAGAAATATAATATGTACCTTCTTTTCACGAGATATGAGTTTCTTTTAATATATCACGAACTAATGATTATATATTTGCAAGATATATGCAAATTATATAGAAATATGGTAGAGAATTCGAAAATATAATAGAGAGGATAATTGAAAGGGGAGTAAAGGAAACGATTGGGAGAAGAATTGTTCGTTCTGTGCACTTCGAACAAATGCCTACCGCTCCATTTATAGTCGACGAGCCAAACAACCGGACAACACATATCACGCCCTCGTGCAGGGCGTGATTCACTTTCTGAAAAGCATATCACGCCTACAGAGAGGGCGTGACTTGCTTTTCAGAAAAAAAAACGTACGCAAGTCACGCCCTCTGACAAGGCCTGACTTGATTTTTTTTTAAAAAAAAATTACGCATGTCACGCCCTCTCTCCTGGCGTGACTTGCCTGTTTAAAAAAAAAAACGTATCAGGATGGTATCACGCCCTCGCGGAGGGCGTGATACGTTAGTTTGACAAACGATCCCATTTCACATTATTTTATAATTTTTTTTTTTTTTGCAATTTAGGTAGAGCGATCGAACCGTGGCGCTTGTATTGCTATACGGTTTAAAAGATTGGAGTTGCACCGTTACCACCAGCTATAGCTTTTGGTAAAGCGGCAAGCGCTCGGTCCTACAATTGGTATCAGAGCCAAGGTCACGGGTTCGATTCCCATTGATTGCAAGGAGTGTAATTATTGGGAGGGAAATTGTTGGAGTGCAATAATTGCCCCTGCTAGGTAGAGCGATCGAACCGTGGTGCTTGTATTGCTATACGGTTTAAAAGATTGGAGTTGCACCGTTACCACCAGTTATAGCTTTTGGTAAAGCGGCAAGCGCTCGGTCCTACAATGTTTGTCCAATCTAGTGAAAGATTGACACTTGAATGTGGATATCATCATCCTCCACGTCCCTATCCGATTGTTCTACACCCTCCCATAAGTTCTTCACTCATTTATGTTGATTTCCTCCTATATGTTTATCAAGTTCTAATAACCCTCAAATTTCATTTAAAGGTTATTCATCGAAGATTGTCAAGGTGGCGTAACTGATAAATAGTAGGGTAAATTATATTTTTTTGCTTATTTTGGTCATCAACGCTGTCAAAGTTTAGTTTAATATGTTGTTTTTCTTGTATTCTTGTAATTTTCAAGCTTTTTACCAACATGTTACGGTCAATATAACATTTATGTGGAGTTCCTTGCTTATGCACCTCCATAAAAACTCTCTTGATTAAAACAAGGATAAAATATTAAAGAAATAGACGATACATGTCCAAAAAATGAATAACTTTGAATGTCCAATATGTAAAGTAAGCAAATATATCATATCAAGTATTATTAACGTTGACCATATCTAAACTTCTACACTTTCTACAATGAAATCTTACACAGATGCTTTGAACTCAGATATCATCCAATAATTGTACTTGCTATCAATATTTATTGATTTCCCAAAAGTTTGCCTATTTACCTATTATAAAACTGGTTCCATTGCACAACGCGCTCAAGTGTATGGCCTTGGGCTGAAAAGCTTGTCACCTAATTCATTTATCCTGATTAGAGTAATATTATCCTTGGAACACGACTTCATTTTACCCGCAATAAGCATATACATATATTATTGCCATTAAAAATTCCACAAAATTATTTACACACGGAAAGGGTGTCAAATTTATTCAATTCAAATAATATTCAGAAAGAAGCATCTATGTTGAGCAAAATTGCAACTTGTTTCAACCATTCGGCACGAAATTTAAAGACCCGATTTCATGAAAAAGCTGACAACCTATATGACATAGAATGAAACAGAATAATATAACAAATTTGGGTAAGATAAAGAAATTTCTTGATGAGAAACGAAATAATATAAGAAATTTATGTGGGAATGAAAGTAACACAACCACCTCATATATTAGTAAAACATGATGAGATGGATAATAATAATAATAATACATTCTATTGGATCTGGAAACAGATCAATCGTATTTTAATGAATACAAAACTTCCTCTTATGTTTCGAACGTGTCTACTTGAGTACGTAGATCTATCTAGAAGCAGATAGAGCAGAATAGAGCTTAAATCAGAATAACTGAACAGTACAAGCGAAGAGCTAAGCTCAGTTGAGAAGAATGGTTCAGAACAGTTCAGATAAAGAGAAGAATATTTTACATATCAGTAGAACATATCAAAACAAACTAGTTCAGTGCACAGATCAGTAGAACAGATCAGATAAGAACATAATAGTTTAGTGTATAGATCAGTAGAACATATCAGATGAGAACAGAATAGTTAAGAACAAAAATATCAGATCAGAACAGAAGAACAGAGCAAAAGAGCATAATAATTCAGTTCAGATGATAACAAAGCCGTTAAGTGAATAGATCAGGTTGGAGCTTTGCATTCGATCAGTACAGGCTATCAGCTTAGAAGGATAAATCAGTTTGAAAAGATAACTCAGAACAGAATAAAAGCGATTCAAACTGATTTGCTCAATACAACAATATTAGTTCAAAGCAGTCAAAGATCATAAATAGTCTCAACTACTCCGGTACGAAGAAAGGATGACAAGTACATAGAGTCAAAACTTTGCAAAAGGCTTTTGCAACGTGAAGAAACTTGTGGCAAAGTTCATATCGGAACAGATGTTATAAATACAATTAAACTGAGTCAATAGAAATTACAAGATAGAGTGTTGTGTCAAGAGAGAGAAAGAGACTCTCGAAAACTCTAGAGTATGCACATACTAGAGAGGCTGTGTGGATGCATAGAGTGCAAATTCGGACGAGAAAAGAAAAATCAGATGTGCACTAACAAAGGTCGTCGTTCTGAGTTGAAGATCTTTAAATAGGCGACAGTGTGTGAGGTCACATGAGAGTTTAATACTGTAACTGATTAAATCCTCACACACAGACATTCCCTCACATATACGAGAGCTGAACGAAATAGATTAGATGAGTGAATGTTATTCAAATACACAAATTTTTTCTTCTCACAAAGACGTTAAACTTGATGTTTGTAGTCTTGTCATAAAGACGCTAACAAGTGAAAGTGCTGAGTCTATGAGTTTAAGCTTGGGCTTTGTGATAAGTTCCAGTTGAAATGGGTTTTAATAAGCTATGTATGAATCAAAGTCTCTAGTGGAGCCTTCCGGTTCGGAAGAAGGGGAGACGCAAGCGGTGGCTTAGAACTTCCAGAAACAATCTGATGAGTATTTCTTTATTTACAGCTTTGATCATACATGTTTCTAAACTATTTTTAATTCAATTTCAGAGAGTGCGTCGAGTATTTTTCAATTGATATTTCAAACAAAACTCGATATAGCTTTTATTGCTCAAAAACCTTCAAGAACCAGATTTATTGTAACTCTTTTTTTTTGTCAGATCAGGTATTGTCTGTATCGTGTTGTCTGTCTTTAAACGTGTGATCTGATCCTTTTCTATTCCTAAGGCATTCCCTTGGAGAGAGAGACAATAACCATTTGCCTGCACGATGAAAAAATTACAGAAATGTGTTGTACTCTAAATAAAATGAATTTTAATTTTTACAATAATATCATATATGTGAGGACTGTGATTAGCCAAGATAATTAGTGGCTTAATTGAATCAAATTAGTGGAGTATTAGCTGAGTATCGTAGTTTGTGAGTATCAGCTTAGGTGCGTACTGATCGGGTGTTCCGTGCTGAACTGTTATTGCGGGTTGATTTGAGTTTCGTCTGGGGTGTGCTCGAAGTTGTACGTTTGGATCAGCTTAGAAATTTGATCGTTTAGTAGGAATAACAGTAGTCATCTTAGTTGACCATCGTGAGCCGAGTTGACTATCGCGAGCTGCTTCAAGTATGTGTACTGCGATATGAGAGTGTCGCGAACTGATTTGGATTTCGCAAGCTGAATAGAGCATCCTATGTTGAATTGGAAGGGTGCGATCTGACCTGAGGTTGCGCAAGCAGTCTCGTAGTATGGTGCAGTATAGCCCGTGCTGAGCTCGTGTTATCTGATCTACGTTAGTGAGAGCTGGCAAGATGGTTGCTCCGAGCTGATATCAGGTTGTGTATTTAGGCGTAAGCTGATTCAACTTTGGAAGTTACGCAGCGTTCTAAGCTGAGTAATAATATCAGGGACGTTGTGCTTTGTTGTTTGGTTAAATCAGCTTAAGCATAAGCTGATGGTGAAGAACATATTTGGTGAGAGCTGTTGGTGGCATTTAGGCAGGACATGAGCCGAGTGGATGATCTGAGTAGGTGAAAGCTATTTGGAGCGCGCGAGCTGACCAAGCATAATCTCATCTATTGGTGTGATATGATACTACTGTGCATGGTGCTATTTCGTATGGTCAGATCAGGTGTGAGTTGATTTGGTTCTTCCGACCATTGTTTTCCTGTGCTGTATACCTAATTTGTGGGGAACTCATTGTATTAATCACGGGACCATTTTGCCTTGCCATGATCCCTCGGTTCATGGTGCGCGGAAAAACTAAGAAGCAGATGTCATTATCTAGGCCCGGAAACATGAATTCTCTTGGGTTGTTGAGGATCAATGACACCTTGCTCGGTCTCTCGGTCGGTGGAGTATCTCGTGGGCATGAGGCCATCGGTCTCTATTTGCCCCTTTAGAAAGCGTCACACGCAATGTGTGAATGACGATTGACGCTGGAAGGTAAAAAATCTTAGTGCACGAGAGCTGAACTGTGCGCGAGAGCTGAATACGTGATCAGTTAATGAGCACGATCTGTTTGGGAGCGTGATCTGTCTGTGAGCGCAAGCTGCTGTGTCGTGCGTGCTGAGCTGCATGCCTAAACTGAGTACGGTGTAGATGCCTGAGCTGATCTGAAAACACTGTAGACCAGATCTGAGGAACTTAAGTATATATATCTACTCGTTGACCAATACTTGGCCATTTTTTTAGACCACAGTACCTTATCTTCTGAGAGCGTCCGACCCCGATATTTTCTTCAAACCCTCATTGACACTGTTCATTAGATACCTATAAATCCCGATTGTCGGAGTTCGGCCGATCAGTTTTGGGCAAGAGAGGTATCATTGGAAACCTTATTTCAAGCTCCACAACTTGTACAAGTTTGGAGTTGAGTAGAGGCCGAACTGGGAAAGCGAAGAGAAGTTTTGGGAGTTGTTATTCCCGCTTTTCGACCGCGTTGAGTTTCGTTTCAGGTAACCGAGATTTTAAGTGTTGATTTTGGTCCTTAGTTGTTATTATTTGAGCTGGATTTGAATTATGATGTTGAGTATGAACTGGCCGAATTTTGGAGCTTCGATCGTGAGCTGTTTGAGTGTGAACCTGAGCTGATTTCTTAGATATGTTTACAGATTTGTAGCTCTCTTGTGGTTTTTGTCTGGAATTGGTGACCCTGAGCTGTTGGTCGAGAGCTGGACTAGACAGTGTGTGTGTTTTGTTTAAGCCGTGAGCTTTGATTGAGGTATTTGGTAAGATCTGGGCGAAGATACGACTTGAGCTTGTGTTTACAGCTTTGAGATAAACATGTGAATGCATCTGTGGCTGTGTGCTGATTTTCTGAGCTGATTTTTCTCTTGTATATTGTATGTTGTTAAGTGATTTTGATGGCATTACATACATAAATAATCATGTTGAGCCTGAATTCCTTGATAATCAATTTTTATGATGATTGATAGTAACACTATGCTGTTTTTTGAAAATAAAACGATATGTGTTTGCTGGCTCCCGTAACCTTGACTCCCCGCTGTGGTATTGTGTCGTCATGAGGACCAATTGGTAGCTCCCATCCCTGAAAGAGCTGAAAGGCACCAGTTGGATTGAGCTTGATGATTTGTGCTGCTGGTACTGTATGTGGGACGACTGGGTAGCTCCCACACTCTCACATGCTACTGATTTCCAGCCGAGTCATTGTGCTTTGGATTCCGATGATTCATTGTAACTCTCGTACATTGCACGGAATGATATGTTGCATGTTTTATTTGAATGTTGTATTGCGATTGCTCTTCGTACTGAGATTTGACCTCGTTTGTTTTCCTTTGGGGCTGCCTTGGTTGTGTGTTTGACCACTGCAGGTTTTTCAGGTAGATCAGCTGGACCGAGCGATACCTCAGCTGGTGGAGCCCCTTAGGCATTTGAGTGTCCCAGTTACATATATATTGTGTCGAGTCATTGCTAGGGGATGCCATGTGTTAACGTTCTATTGCTGATTCGACTGTCGTTTATGATATATATACATATGAGATGTTGGGTTTTACTATTGGATTTTGAATCAAAGTCTGTACTTTGAGTATATGAATATTTTGCATTATGTATTTTCTGTTCAGGCCAGAGAAAAATTTAACCACTTTTAAGCTTCCGTATTTTATTTAAATGTGTGATTATTTCTGTATTATGAGGGTCTGACAATATAAATATAAAAAAAACTCTTGAGGGAAAATAACACATGTTTTTATTCTATTATTTCCTGTTGATCCCGTAAAACAATAGCATTAGATTAAAATCTAGATTGTTATGAAATAATATATTTGTATATGATTATTCTTCTAGATAGATCTGAAAGATATGTGATCAAGATAAATATGTAAAGATAATATGTCCAATATTTGTAATTTCATATTCCCCTATAAATATGAGTATTGAGTTCAACGAAAGTTGCACCTGAGTATTGACTCTCTCTCTACTCTGTCCGTCTCTCTATTTTTTTATGTTTTATAACACATTATCAGCATGTTCTGTAACTTTTGAGAATGAGAATAAATATCATTTTGTTGATACTCATGAAGATCACAATATATTGTAATTGATTGAGAATGCTCGTAAAGAAATATAATATATTGCAATTGATTGAGAACGAAAATAAATTTGTGTTGGCTTTGAAGAAACACAACATGTCAATACTTATAAATATTTATTGATACTCAAAAAATAGCACGATGATTTATGAGGTGGTGCCTATGATACATGAGCTATCATGATTTTATAAATTTGAAATAGTTTTCGAAATAACATAATATGATTTGTTATGGAGAATCCAAAAAGTTTCATGTTGAGATCTAATTTATTGAGAGAGAGATTCATGATCATATGATATCTAATATATATGACAAACATATTTATTGATGCTTAAGAAGCAGTACGATTATGGTGATTTAAGAAGTGGTGCGTATGATACTTGAAATATCATGATTTTCAGAATTTAAAGTTGATGCTTTTGAAATAGCACAACATGATATTTTATGGATAATCTAAGAAAATTCACAATTAAGATATAATGAAAGATCTAATATATTGAGAGAGATAGAGAGAGACGGATTCATGATGATAGATATCTAATATATTTGAATCTAAAGAGATTCTGATATGATTGGAATACACGATATCCAAGTTTAGAGGTGGGGTGAATAAACTCTTTTTAAATCTGTTGTGTTTAAAAATGATTTTAGAAACAGATCGAATAGAATTTGACTGAAGTTCTGCTTTCTTGAGAAATAAAAGTTTTATGCGTAAAGATCTCAATTAATCAGTAAACTGAAATGACAATGTAGGCAAACTAAAATAGTAAGAATAGACTAAGATCAGGATTTGTTTATGAAAGTTCGAAGCAAAGCTTCTACATCTCCCATTCTTCCGAACTGGAAGGATTTCTAGCTGAAGACTTTGAATAGAATGCAGGGTATCCTAAACTACTCATTCAGGTCGTACCCGATCTGAACCCATAGTATCATTCACAAATAGCACGCATGCTGTGAAAGCTTAAAGACAGCACACAGGCTGTGCAGATAATACGAAAGGCTTTTTGCTAATCCGATCTGTTCGATACAAGCCTATGGTATTCAGCACTCAGTTGATGTGAGATCTGAATTTGCTAATCATTGATTTGGATAATTAATCGGGTTTAGCATAGACTAGATCGGGCGTGAGCTGATCTGGGATGGACCAGCTTTGAGCTGGTATGCTTAGTGAACGTAAGTTAGTCTATGCGTGAATTCAGATTTGGTTGGTTGTATTGCTCATATATTGTTGTCGCAAGCCATTCTGAGTACGTTAAGTGGAAATTCTAAGCGGGTGCTGAATCGACGTCGTTTGGAGAAATCAGATCTGAGTGGTAAAATCTGGTAGTACTGTTTAGACCGGTCGGTTCGTAGTTTTGGTGTAAACCGGTGCGGTCCATGGGTACCAGATCTGAGGTAAGATCTGAATGAGTGAACTGGTCTTCCTATGCGTTGACTGGTCATCCCGAGCGGGAGTGTGATGCGACGCCGTTTTGGAGAAACGATTTGGTTTATGTACTCGCGGAGAGTTGTCCATATTTGAGGCGACACGCTGTCGTTTTAATGACGCTATATGAACGCTATGCGATTTCGTTTAGTGATATCAACTTTGACGCTGGTAGGAATTACTGAGTAGAGTGCTCTGTCGACGTGCCGAGATCTGTTTGACCTCTGTGCAACGTCGTTTAGCGGTGCGAGTTTTGTTTAGTGTAGAGGAGTCAAATCTGGTATAGCGCTCAGATATGAGCTGGGTACAGATGTGAGTCCTGAGTGTCGGTGGCTACTATTCATCAGATTTTGGAGATTGAATTATTAATAGAGGACTTTGACTGTGGTCTCGCAATTACTTTCCGACACTTAGAAATATTTTCTCTCGAGAGTTCGACATTCCAGTTCGTCGAAGAACCCTAGCTACTCACCTTAGTCTATTTCTTTCGATTTTCGGCGGTAGACAACTCCGATTGGAGCAATAGTGGTAGCGTTGGATTCATCTTGACAAGATGCTTCTTCCTATACCTCTTTCAAAGACTTGGTTTAGCCCGAAGAGTGAACGCGAAGAAGCTATAGTGCATCGTTGTTCGTATTTCCAGCAGATTGATTCTTATGTTCAGGTAGCGCTTTCGAGTAAGTGCTAGATCCTACCATACGTTCAGTTTAGAGATATCTGTTGTGCTAGGAGGGTAGGATAAAGCTGGTTTGAGCTCGTGGCTCCCAGTTAAGGTTTCTGTGCTAGTTGCCCTAAGCTGGTCGTTGTTGTTTGACTTAGCAGGTTCCAGATTTGAGTCGCTCGGGACCTTTGTTGTGGTAATTGTAGCTCAGAAACTAAGGTACGGATTTGAGATTGTATTACAGCTATGGGATGAGCATGGATATTTATGTGTGCAGTGTATGCTATCTGGCTTTTATTGCCGGCCTGTTCTGTACTGGTTGTTGGGAGTTATTGCATTGCATACACACATTCCCTTTGAGCTCATATCTGTTAGCCGCCTGTTGTTACGCTAACCTGTGTGTACCAGGATTCTGTTTTATCTATTAGCCTCTATGAGACGAGTGGATAGTTACCACGCTCTCATGAGCTTTGGCAACAGCAGGTTGAGTGCTTTTGTTATGCGTCTGGTACAGTTTGTTGAGACGAATGGATAGCTACCATGCTCTCATGCACCTTGTGGCCACTTTATTTTCTCAGATCTGTTATCAGCTGCTGAGCTGGTTCTTGAGCTCCGTTTATTTCCCGATTCGATTGTAGCCTGTTTCCTTTGCATTCTGCTGTCCTCATGCACGTGCATTTATATTTGTTGCTATCTAGCTGCTGTTATAGTTTTCTCTCCGTACTGGGGTTTGACCCCTGTCCCTATGGGGCTGGATGGTTTGGTTGTTTATGTGTTGTATAGGTTATCCAAGTTTCTCAGCTGGTCGAGGAGATGATCCAGCTGGTAGTGCCCCGAGAGGTGGATAGAGTGTCCCAGTTATGTATTTTATATATTTACGTAGTAACTGTCGTCGGGTAATGCCTCATGGTGATGTGATGTTCTATTGCTGGATTGGGATTTATCTTGTTAGGGAGTCACTCTATGTTTGTATTGTATTTACTTGTTGTGTGGTTTTCGATTGTTGTAAAACTAATAATTTGAGTATCAATGTATTTTTAAATTACGTTTTCTAAGTCAGGCCAAAGAGAAAAATTTTAACCACTTTTAATTTCTTCCGCGGTTATTGTATGCGTGTTTATCTCTGCTTGTGCACCGCGCCTGACATTTTTGGTATCAGATCTTAAATTGGGATAAGCTCGATTTCTTTTGATCACTCTTGAGTCTAGGCACTGTGTTGCTTGTTGCGTGTGCTTGACTATGTGATTACTTGCTGTGTGATCTTACCGTTTAGTGCCTTCGTAGATGTCGCCTAGACGTAGGGGTAGAGCTAGAGGGCATATTTCGATAGAGTCTGAGGCTCAGAATGAAGAGGTGGAACATAGTATTCCTGTTCTTAGGCGCGCTAGACAGGTTGATGAAGATGTGTATGCGTTGGCAGCCCGTGTGGACGAGATGGAACTGATTATGGCGAGGTTTCAGCGGATGAATCCTCAAACGTTCAATGGTGATGAGCCTAGTGTTAGAGTAGATGCCCAACTAGCCAACTTGTGGCGTGTGGGTTTTATTGACTCTTGTGTATAACTATCTTTATATATGATATACGCATTTCTTTATGGAATTCTTTATTTTCATTATGTTATAATGTTAACAATTGTGTTGGATAAAGACCTAGAATGCACCATAGTGTATGTTAGATGTGATAGTGGATATGACGGCTATCATGAAACACATCTAATAGTCACTGTGTATTCTGAACATGTTCCTAGTCGATTGGGCCGTCAAAATGAGGATAAGGCCGCCCGAGTTCGAGACTAGTATCTGCGATGCGAAGTACCATGTTTCATTGGTAGGGAACATTGTGATTTTCTGAGCATGCAGATAGATAGTGACCTGGTGATCTGTCGAACTACCATCCTTCGGACTTTCCAAGTGGTTACCATTTGTCGAGTGGATAAGTCCGAGGTCTTGGTTGTACTGATTAGTCCTCACTACTCGAAACGTTATTGAGACTCTACATGATAGGCGCCTCACTTTGACCCATTTACCGACTCACTTGGGGTCATTAGGTGGCGGGATTGGGTGAGGTCCCGATGCATGTAGGAGTCGATGCTTCGTTGTCGAGGATTCACCGCTCGCTTTCATGCGTGGATATCCTATGATATCTGAGGAGAAATAGTGTATAAATCTCTGGCCAGAGTACTGGATGTGTTTTAGGTAAATGGGTTTGCCTAGTAACACTCGCAATATCACTATTTGATCTCCAAGATGTATGCATAGTTATCGGATCTCTAGCGACTCTCGATTTACCAATGGTCGTTGATCTGATCGGGATATATGTGTTGAAAGGACCGTACTGTACGCTAACCACGACCAACTGGTTCTTGCAGGCACTATCAGTGATACCTAGGGGATCATGGGGCGATGTTGCTAGGCGCTTTACCATGATCCGATGGGCAAGTCCGAAATTGCGATTTCGGAGTCACAACGGTTGTGGGCCCACGGCTAGCTGTATCCCTGAACCATTGAGGGTCACACAAGTACTGTATTTACGATTCCCGCACGGAAACTGAGCTCAATGTGTTGAGCATAGGAGGAGGATTTTAGGGAGTGCGACTTCCTAAAAGTCAACAGGGGTCAAATTGCGATTTCCCAAAGTTGAGGGGCTAAACTGTAATTTTGGACTAGGTGGTCTGAAAAATTGTTTTCGCATCATAATATTCAGTTTTGGAAACTGAGTCGATCGGTCCGATCTGATCGCCCGGTCTGGCCGCCGCCGCTGTGATCGGACTTGTTCCGATCGTCGTGTTGAGGAGATTCCATTCGTGCCAAATTCGTCAGGCCTTCTAGTGCAGGCTGACGAAGGAGTCATGTTTCCGGTCGTGGACCTGATTTAGGAGGATCTACCGCCCCCTACCGTGAAGCGCCAGATTCCCTGTGAATTTGGTTGGAGCCAGGCGCCTAGACGCCAGCAAGGTAGCATTCGATAAAACATCCTATGTATGTTTTATGTTTTGATTTATATGTATTGAACGATTTCCGGGGCAAAATTTTAAACATCCGCTGCGCCCCCGGGAAACGGGATCCGGATCCGCCATTGTCGCCAACACCTAGTTCTGATGCTGAGTCCTGGTTGTAGCACATTACAGGACTGTTTGATCGAGTGCGCTACGATGATGAGCGTAGGCTGAGCTTAGCTACATTCCAACTGAGGAAGAATGCAGAGCGTTGGTGGAGAGTTGCTTCCCGAACTCTTGAGGAGAATGGTGTGGGGATAACTTGGGATAGTTTTTGTACTACTTTTCGACAGGAGTACGTCCCGGAGTCGTATGTGAATGACAGGGAGCACGAGTTTGATAACTTGGTTTAGGGAACCATGTCTATGGGGGAGTATGCTCGAAAGTTTTATTCTCTCCTTGCCTATGTTCCTCATGTGTCTGGCCGTGAGAGGGCGAAGAGAAACCGATTCTTGGAAGGACTGAACGAGATCTCTGTTCGTTGGTGTTGGAAAGTTCACCTACTAGCTATGCGGATGCGGTGGACAAGGCTATGGACATCGAGGAATGGTTGCAGAACTGCAGGTCTCGGGTTTCGCCGCAAGTTGTTCAAGGTACCCGTCCCAATGTTCAAGGGGTGCAGCCTTCCCAATCGTTTCAACCTTCCCAGCAACCACAACAGCCATCCCAACAATCTGGACGCCATAGGGTCAGGCCTCGTGGCCAGCAGTTCAAGAAGAAGTCGGGTTCTAGTTCTTCTGGTTCGGGCAGTTCGAGTAGCAGTAGTCCCAAAGCCAATTTTTGTGGTCAGTGTGGAGGAAAGCACACTTCACAGCGCGTAGGGTTTCAGGGTGTTTGCAATATTTGCGGACAGTATGGACATTTTGCGAGAGTATGTCCTTTGGCTGGATCTCATCACACCGCTGCCCCACCTCAGGGCCGTTCTGGTGGATCATCTCAAGATCGTTCTTTCCCTGTTCAGCAGCCGAGGATGGGAGAACCTCAGCTTAGGTCGTTTCAGCAGCCTGGTCCTTCGCGTTTTGGACAGTCTTCCCAGCCTCATTTCTCAGGACCTCAGCAAGCCCAAGTGAATGCCATGACTAGGGAGCAAGCAGAGGGCACGCCAGGAGGAGTGATTGCAGGTACTTGCTATGTTTTTGATTTTCCTGCGCATGTATTGTTTGATAATGGAGCATCACATTCGTTTATAGATGATGCATTTGTGGTTGAGCATGGTTTGTGTACCACTTCTTGTGTGATGTTGTTTCTATTGCGACTCCTGTCTGTGCGATCTTGTTCTCCCAAGAGATTTTGTTGATGCATTTTTAGGTTTGGCGAGAATTTATTGATAGCCGATTTAATTCGGTTAGTGATGTTGGATTTCGATTGTATAGTGGGAATGGACGTGTTGTCTAGTTTTAGGGCCACAGTGGATTATTTCCATGGCGTTGTGTGTTTCTGGCCCTAATCTGGCGAGAAATAGAACTTCTACGGCCATGATTCCCAATCGAAGATTCCGTTGATCTCTGCTTGAGATGTTTGGTCTTCTGTCGTTGGAGAACACAAGATTTATGATCTATACTTTGGACGCATCCTAGAAGTCGTGTGTGGAGGTTAGTGATATCCCCATTGCTCGTGATTTCCCCGATGTGTTTCCGGAGGAGATTCCTGGTTTTCCTCCGAGGAGGGAGATTGACTTCAGCATTGAGTTGGTGCTTGGTACAGTTCCTATCTCTCATACTCCGTATCGTTTAGCACCAGCCGAGTTGAGAAACTGAAGGTGCAGCTTAGCGATTTGTTGGAGAAAGGCTTTATTCAATCGAGCATGTCACCGTGGGGAGCTCCTACTCTGTTTGTGAAGAAGAAAGATGGTTCGATGAGGATGTACATCGACTTTCGGTAGTTGAATAAGGCTACTATGAAAAATAAGTACCCTCTACTGAGGATCGATGATTTATTCGATCAGTTTCAAGGTTTGTCCGTGTATTCTAAGATCGATCTGCGTTCAGGATATCACCAGTTGCGAATTCGCGAGGAAGATGTTGCGAAAACTGAGTTTCGTACGAGGTACGGGCATTATGAGCTTTTGGTTATGTCTTTTGGTTTGACTAATGCCCCTATGAACCGAGTCTTTCGAGAGTTCATCGATCAGTTTGTGATTGTTTTCTATATTGGTCTACTCGAAGACTCCGATGCAGAATAAGGAGCATTTGAGATTGGTCCTCCAGACACTTCAAGACTCGCAATTGTATGCTAAGTTCTCAAAATGCGAGTTTTGGTTGGATAGAGTAGTGTTTCTGGGTCATGTCATTTCGGTCGCAGGATTATCTGTTAATCCCAGTAAGGTAGAGGCCGTGGTGAATTGGGAATGTCCTAAGAATGTTTCGGAGATTCGTAGTTTCTTGGGATTGACTAGCTATTATCGGCGCTTCATTGAGGGATTCTCCCATATAGCTAAGCCCATGACGCAGCTGACTCAGAAGGATAAGAGATTTGTTTGGATGGAGGAATGTGAAAATATCTTCCAATTGCTCAAAGAGAAGCTAACTACAGCGCCAGTGTTGGCTTTACCTTCAGGTTCAGGAGGTTTCGTGGTATGCTCTAATGCTTCTCTTAGTGGATTGGGTTGCATTTTGATGCAACATGGTCGAGTCATTGCATTGCCTCCAGTCATTTGAAACCTCAAGAGAATCGATACCCAGTGCACGACTTGGAATTGGCAGCCGTGATCTTTGCTTTGAAGATTTGGCTCCATTATCTCTATGGCGAGCAGTTTGTGGTGTATACTGACCACAAGAGTCTTCATTATCTCTTTTCCCAGTCAGATTTGAATATGAGACAACGTAGGTGGATGGAGCTGCTTAAGGATTTCGATTGCGAGATTCAATATCAGCCTGGGAAAGTGAATGTAGTTGCTGTGCATTGAGCAGAAAAGCTCAAGTGTCGATGCTTGCATCGTTAAATATTTCGAAAGTTCATGAGCATCTGAGCAGTACAGGTTGGCGTTTCTACCCAGGTGAGGATTATGTTGTGGTGTCATCTTTTCAAGTTGAGCCACAGATTGTTGCGAATATCAGGGCAGCTCAGAGAACAGATCCATATATCCATGAGCTGAAATTGAAGACTCGAGCTGGACAGTTGGATGATTACACCGTCACATCTGATGGATGTTTGATATTTCATGGCAGGTCGATAGTGCCAAATCTGATTGATTTGAAGGAGGAGATCCTGATAGAAGCTCACTGTAGTAGACATAATCTCCATCCTGGTGCAAGGAAAATGTACCATACCTTGAAACCGTACTATTGATGGGAAGGTTTGAAGAGTGACGTTGCTGATTTTGTAGCCCGTTGTCTGAACTGTCAGCAAGTCAAGGCTGAAAGGATGAGACCCCGTGGTCTATTGCAGGGCTTAGAGGTGCCCCAATGGAATCGGGAGCATGTAGCAATGGATTTTGTGACCCATTTGCCTCGTTCCAACCGAGGATATGATGCCATTTGGGTGGTTATAGACAGACTGTCGAAGTCAGCTCACTTCATTCCCTACAATATGATGTATTCTTTGAAGAAAATGGCGAAACTGTACATAGATTTCATGGTGCGATTACATTGAATGCCTGTGTTCATAGTTTCAGATCGGGATCCGAGGTTCATTTCCGGATTTTAGAAGAGTTTGCAAACAGCTTTAGGCACTAGATTGGCTATGAGTACAGCCTACCATCCCCAAGACGATGGCCAATCTGAGAGGACTATTCAGACCTTGGAGGATATGTTGAGAGCAGTGTTATGGATTCAGTGGTAGTTGGCAAGATTCGTTGTCGCTGGTGGAGTTTGCCTATAATAACAGCTACCAGGTAACGATTGGAATGGCACCGTTTGAAGCACTGTTTGTTAGAAAGTGCAGATCACCAATTTGTTGGGAAGAAGTGGGGGAGAAGCAGCTGTCTTCTCCAGAATTTGTGCAGCAGATGAGAGATCAAGTTGATCTGATTAGACAATGAATGAAAGCTGCATAAGATCGCCAAACTAGTTATGCGAACAGGAGGCGTATGCCTTTAGAATTTCAGGTTGGTGATCAAGTGTTCTTGAAAGTTTGTCCCTTCAGAAGTGTGATGAGATTTGGTCTCAAGGGAAAATTAGCTCCTCGTTATGTTGGACCTTATGAGATAGTGGAATGGATCGATCCTTTGGCTTATCGTTTGTTGTTGCCATCAGAGCTGTCCTCACTACACGAGATGTTCCATGTGTCTATGTTGAGGAAGTATGAGCCAGATCCTTCGCATGTGCTAAGAACTGACGAGGTAGAGCTAGATCGAATGCTGAATTATGTTGAGTATCCCTCGCAGATCTTGGTCAGGAAAGAGAAACAGCTCAGGAACAAGATCATTACTTTGGTGATGGTACAATGGAGCAAGCATGGTAGAGAAGAAGTTACGTGGGAGTTAGAAGAGAAAATGCAACGTGAGTGGCCTCATCTGTTTGAGTAGAATTTGCATTAGACTCCAGTAGCTAGATTGTTTGCTGTTGTTTTCCAGTTATCTTGAACTTTTGGAAGTAGCCTCCTGGTGCATATTTTGTTCAGCGTATTTCCAGATCTGGTGTTGTGGTAATGTTTCTGTGATGCTAAGTTTTGCTCAGTTTTGGAGTTTGTTGCTTGATTTCGAGGACGAAACTTTTTAGTGGGGGAGAAATGTGAGATCTGAATTTGCTAATCATTAATTTGGATAATTAATCGGGTTTAGCATAGACCAGATCGGGCGTGAGCTGATCTGGGATGGACCAGCTTTGAGCTGGTATTCTTAGTGAACGTAAGTTAGTCTATGCGTGAATTCAGATTTGGTTGGTTGGATCGCTCGTATATTGTTGTCGCAAGCCATTCTGGGTACGTTAAGTGGAAATTTGAAGCGGGTGCTGTGAGGACTAGAAATCTGTTAAGAAAGATTTAATGGTTAATCAGGATTAGAATTAAGATTTGTCACGGAAATCATGATTTTTGGGTGCTCAACGATAGACGTAGAGTGGTCAGCCGTGAGAAGTTGGTGATCGAGTGAGATATGCGTCGAATTTTGAGTTTAGTAGTTACATTTTCATATCGGGAAGTGATTCCAGTGGTAATTCAGATTTGAGGTTTATCGCTGGGAGAAGATAGGCCAACAGCGTCTTTGCATGGGAATTTGAGAGTATTCAGAAGTGAGTACTCAGCAGTGGTATGATTCAGATGTTGGTATTCAGTAGTGGCATGATCAGATGTCAACGCTAGTCAACGCAGATGTGAGAGTGTAGCGAGAGGCAGCTGTTAGCGTTAGCGTGCGGGTGCGAGAAGGTGCCACGTGTTAGTCAACACAACTGAGTTGGCTGCTGGTTGTTAGCTCTATTTAGATATTGCTAGCGAGAGATCTGTTTCAACCGAGGAAGCTCTGCTACGTCGTTTTGATTAGTTGGTGCGACGTCGTTTGTTGTGGAGTTAGTAACTCGTTTAGACATCTGAACCATTTCAGCATAGCCAGTTGAGGGCGAAAGCTGGATTCAGCTTTGAGAGGACTTTTGCCTTAGTATTAAGTAGAGATCTGAGTTGCTTAGAACAGTAGTGATTCGAGGATTTATATACCAAGCGCTGCACAACACTCGGCGTATTTTGAACCCGAAATTCCTCATCGTTTTCCCCAGTGAAACCCTCGATAGATACTGTTCATTCGAACACTTCTCCGGTAGATTTCCGTCGATTTCCGCTGTTGTTTGGAGCGAGACTGGTGGCGTTTAGCTCGTCTTGAGTAGCTCTTTCGATTGATACCAGTTAGGTGGCTTGAGTCGACGTCGGAGAGGGAGCGCGAAGAAGCTGTGAGCTTGTGTGTTCTCGCGACATTTGAGTAGAGTTTTCTCCTGTGCGTGTGAGCTTCTGGATTTGAGCTCCAGGGAAGTCCCTGCTGTGTTGGGCGTGACCAGCGAGTTAGCAAGTTTGAGCAGGCTAAGGTTGCCGTGCCCTGGTGAGATCTGTTGAGGTAGAACTTGAGAATTGAAGGTACGAGTTGAGCTTTTGTTAATAGCCTAGACATAGCGTGCTAGTATTTGAGGCATGAAATCTGTGTTATGTGATTTCTGTGATTACGTGACAGTTTGATTGAATTGATATGTTATGTATACGTGATTCATGCATGATTGAAATCAGATTTGAATTTCATGGCCTTCATGCATACATATTGAGCCTTTGATCGATTGAGAACCTGAGATAGAGCCACGTGGTGACCGACAGACAGATGTGTCGTGCCTGAAAGGTAACAACGCTATCATCGGAGTGGTGATCGACTGATTAGTTGTGTCTGAAAACCACCGAGCTGTGATGGCTGACGGGCCTGATGATCACGGACCGATGAATGAAGGTACGAGTTGAGCTTTTGTTAATAGCCTAGACATAGCGTGCTAGTATTTGAGGCATGAAATCTGTGTTATGTGATTTCTGTGATTACGTGACAGTTTGATTGAATTGATATGTTATGTATACGTGATTCATGCATGATTGAAATCAGATTTGAATTTCATGGCCTTCATGCATACATATTGAGCCTTTGATCGATTGAGAACCTGAGATAGAGCCACGTGGTGACCGACAGACAGATGTGTCGTGCCTGAAAGGTACAACGCTATCATCGGAGTGGTGATCGACTGATTAGTTGTGTCTGAAAACCACCGAGCTGTGATGGCTGACGGGCCTGATGATCACGGACCGATGAATTTCTCGGTTGATACACTGTGCGGGTATAGAGGCTCGATTGAGTTACTGCCATATGATTAGCAGGCCTTGATGACCGATTTTATTTGACAGCCGCATGCATTCATGACTTAGAATACTGCATGTTTATGATTTGCTGTTATACTAGTGCTCATTCATACTGAGGCTTGACCTCGTATTCTTTTTCCTACTTTTGTGTTGTTTGGGTCTGTGTTGCCCATTTGCAGGATCTTCAGGTAACCAAGCTGGACAGACTGGAACCCCAGCTGGTCGATCCCCATTTCCTTGAATCCCAGTTATTCTTATTACTTTATTATGTATTGATCCAGGGGATGCCTTGAGGTTATATGTATTCTGGGGGATCATTGTTGATTTGATTTGTGATTACCTGTTGTTGTACGAGTTTTGATTTAACTTGTATTTTGATTATGACTATTTTGAAGATATGAGTTGGTTCAGGCCCAAATTTATTTCGAAAATTTTTTGCCATATTTTATGCTTCCGTGTTTATGTGCTTAATTGTGCAATTAATCCTTGTTAATTAGCACGGGGCCTGACACTTTTGGTATCAGAGCTTAAACTGGGATAAGATCGTTTTCATTTGATCACACTCGAGTCTAGGCACAGAGTTTGGATTTGATTTTGATTGACTTTGTGGCTTATGTGATTATTTTACATGCCTCTGTGATTATCTGCTATTAGTCTTATCTTGAGATTTGTTTAGATGCCGCCGAGGAGAGGTAGAGGTAGGACTGCTAGACGTTCGGCTGAGAAGTCTAGGGCCTCGGATAGTGATGAGGACATTCAGCAGAATATCCATTTGCTTCGTCAAGAGAGACAGGCAGAGGTAGAGGATGTGACGAGACAGATTGGCGAGATGGAGTTGGTTTTAGCGAGGTTTCAGCGGACGACTCCCCCTACGTTCGTGGGTGCCGAAGGAGGTTTGATGGCCGAGGGTTGGCTAGTTCAAGAGAGACAGGCAGAGGTAGAGGATGTGACGAGACAGATTGGCGAGATGGAGTTGGTTTTAGCGAGGTTTCAGCGGACGACTCCCCCTACGTTCGTGGGTGCCGAAGGAGGTTTGATGGCCGAGGGTTGGCTAGTTCAAATGGAAGAATTGTTTGATACCTTGTACTACATCCCCGAGAAGAGATTGAAGCTAGCGGTGTTGCAGTTGAGAGATAACGCGCAGCGCTGGTGGAGAGGTACATCCCGTATCTTGCGAGAGAGTGGGGCCGTGATTACTTGGGAGAGCTTCTGTGCAGCGTTCCGACAGGAGTATACCCCAGAGTCCTACTACAACAGTAGTGAGCGAGAGTTTGACAACTTGAAGCAAGGTAATATGAAGGTAGCCGAGTATGCCAGACAGTTCTCTTCGCTTTTGATGTATGTTCCCCATGTAGCTAACCAGGAGAGGACTAAGAGGAATAAGATTCTGAAGGGTTTGAGGCCTGATTTGTTCCGGATGGTGTTGTCTGGTTCACCTGCGACTTATGCTGAGGCCGTGGATCGGGCTATAGATATTGAGGAGAGTTTGTTGGAGGCACATGCTCCGGTTCAGCCGTCAGTGGGGCGCACTTTTCAACCGGTGCAAGATGTGTCGCAATCGTTTCAGTCTCCTCAGGGGTCGCAGCAATCGAATCGTCAGAGGTTCAAGCCACGAGACAAACAGTTTAAGAAGAAGGCGCATTCGAGTTCCTCTGGTTTTGTGAGTTCTGGTGGCAGAAGTTCTGGCAGTATGTTTTGTGGACAGTGCGGAGGGAAGCATGAGACTTCTCAGTGTTGTGGAGTTCGAGGTCATTGTCATCTTTGTGGTCAACCGGGACATTTTGCAAGAGCATGTCCTTTGATGGGACGACAGTCTTTCAGTAAGTCGCAGCAAGGTTCCGCTGGTGGTTCTTCGCAGCGACAAAAACCTTTTGTTCCGACCCAACGTTCAGGACTCCAACCTCGTGAGCCTTTTAGGTTTGGAGTACCATCAAGACCTCAATTTTCGGGACCGCAGCAGGCTCAGGCGAACGCCTTGACGAGTGAGCAAGCCGCTGAGATGCCTGAGAGGATTATTGCAGGTACATGCTTTATCTTTGATTTTCCTGCACGAGTTTTGATTGACACTGGAGCATCACACTCCTTCGTTTCTGAGTTGTTTGTGTATGAGTGTGGGTTGAGTTCTTCCCCACTGTGTGATGTTGTCTCCGTATCCACCCCTACTGGTGTGAGTCTGTTGTCCTGAGAGGTGGTATTGGATTGCCTGATTGATTTGATGAGCATGTTTTGGTTACCCATTTGATTGTTTTGGGAATTAGAGATTTTGATTGTATCTTGGGTATGGATGTGTTGACTGAATATAGAGCGACTGTTGATTGTTTCCATGGTGTGGTGAGGTTTAGGCCTCGATCTGGAAAGAAATGGGAGTTCTATGGTGCTGATTCGCGATCTAAGATTCCTATGGTGTCGGCCATGGAGATGTTTAGTTTGTTGTCGCTAGAGAATTCAGGGTTTATGATCTATGCCCTAGACGTTTCTCGTGAGTCGAGAGTGGAGTTGAGCAATGTTCCGATTGCTCGAGAGATCCCAGATGTGTTTCCAGACGAGATTCCTGGATTCCCTCCGAGACGAGAGATTGATTTCAGTATAGAGTTGGTGCCTGGTACAACCCCGATTTCTAGAGCTCCGTATCGGTTGGCGCCAGCAGAGTTGAAAGAACTCAAGGATCAGTTGAGAGATCTTCTTGAGAAAGGCTTCATTAGACCGAGTATGTCGCCTTGGAGAGCTCCAATTCTGTTTGTGAAGAAGAAAGATGGATCTATGAGGATGTGCGTCGGTTTTCTGCAGTTGAACAAAGCGACAGTGAAGAACAAGTATCCGTTGCCGAGGATTGATGACTTGTTCGATCAGTTGCAAGGATCGGCCGTGTACTCGAAGATTGATTTGCGCTCTGGCTATCATCAGTTACGGATTGGAGACGCTGATGTAGCGAAGACAGATTTCCGAACGAGATACGGGCATTATGAGTTTCTTGTGATGCCGTTTGGATTGACGAATGCTCCTGCCGTGTTCATGGATTTGATGAATCGCGTCTTTAGCGAGTACATTTATCGATTCGTGATTGTTTTCATAGATGACATATTGGTGTAATCGAGAAGTTTCAGAGAGCATAAAGAGCACTTGAGGCTAGTGTTGCAGAGACTGAGAGACTCACAATTGTATGCCAAGTTCAGTAAGTGTGAATTTTGGCTAGACAGAGTTATCTTCTTGGGTCATGTGATTTCAGTGCAAGGAATTTCTGTGGATCCTAGTAAGGTCGAGGCAGTTCTTAACTGGGAGCGACCTAGGAATGTTTCCGAGATCCATAGTTTCTTAGTATTGGCTGGCTATTATAGGCGTTTCATTGAGAGGTTTTCTTCTATAGCCAGGCCGATGACTCAGTTGACCCAGAAGGATAGGAAGTTTGTTTGGACTGATGAGTGTGAGTCGAGTTTTCAGATGCTGAAGGAGAGGTTGACTACTGCTCCTGTTTTGGCCTTGCCTTCGGGTTCTGGAGGTTTTGTGGTGTGCTCCGATGCTTCTCTGAGTGGTTTGGGATGTGTTCTAATGCAGAACGGGTACCTGATCGCGTATGCATCTTGCCAGTTGAAGCCTCATGAGACGAGATACCCCGTTCATGACTTAGAGTTGGCTGCGATTGTGTTTGCCTTGAAGATATGGCGACACTATTTGTATGGAGAACAATTTGTGGTGTATACCGACCACAAGAGTTTGAAGTATATTTTCACTCAGTCAGATTTGAATACGAGGCAACGTCGTTGGATGGAGTTGCTTAAGGATTTTGATTGTGAGATTCAGTATCAGCCTGGGCGGATGAACTTGGTAGCCGATGCTTTGAGTAGGAAAGCCCAGCCTGTGATGCTAACATCCTTGATTATCTCGAAAGTCCACGAGAAGTTGAGTACTTCTGGTTGGCGATTCCAGTCGAGTGATCAGTACTTCGTAGTTTCTTCGATTCAGGTTGAACCACAGATCGTGATTGACATCAGAGAGGCGCAGAGGACTGATCCGTATATCCATGAGTTGAGGATTAAGGCCCAGAATGGTCAGACTAAAGATTTCTCTGTTGCTTTGATGGGTGTTTGAGGTTCCGTGGTAGATTAGTGGTTTCGAACTTTTTATGATTTGAAAGAGACTATTCTGAACGAAGCGCATTGCATCCGATATAGCGTGCACCCAGGGGAGAAGAAGATGTATCATGCTTTGAAGTGTCACTATTGGTGGGAAGGCATGAAGAGCGACATTCCTGATTTTGTTGCTCGATGCTTGAATTGCCAGCAGGTCAAGGCTGAGAGAATGAGACCTCGTGGATTGTTACAGAGTTAGAGGTGATCCAATGGAATTGGGAGCACATCGCCATGGATTTTGTGACTCATTTACCTCGATCGAATAGGGGATGCGATTCGATTTGGGTGGTGATTGATAGACTATCGAAGTCAACCCATTTCATTCCCTATGATGTGAGGTGTTCGATGAAGAAAATGGCGAAGTTGTATGTCGACCATGTGGTTAGATTGCATGGAGTGCCTGTTTCGATTGTTTCAGATAGAGATCCGAGATTTACCTCTCGATTTTGGAAGAGTTTGCAAGCAGCGATGGGTTTGAGATTGGCTATGAGTACAGCCTATCACCCACAGACAGATGGTCAATCTGAGAGGTTCTTTCAGACTTTAGAAGATATGCTACGTGCAGTTGTGATGGATTTCAGTGGTGGCTGGCAGGATGCCTTGTCCTTAGTTGAGTTTTCTTATAATAACAGCTACCAAGTTACTATTGGAATGGCTCCGTTTGAAGCTTTATATGGTCGAAAGTGTAGGTCACTGATCTGCTGGGAAGAGGTTGGTGAGAGACAGCTTTCTACTCCTGAGTTTGTGCAACATATGAAAGATCAGATTGAGTTGATTCGGAGTAGGATGAAAGCTGCACAAGACCGTTATGTTAGCTATGCTAATAAGCGACGCAGACCGTTAGAATTTGAGGTTGGCGATCGTGTGTTCCTTAAGATCTCTCCTTTCAGAAGTGTTATGAGATTCAGATTTAAGGTAAGTTAGCTCCTAGATTCGTTGGTCCCTTGAGATTGTTGAGCGGATTGGACAGTTGGCTTATAGATTGAAGCTGCATGATGAGTTAGCAGCGATGCATGATGTTTTTCATGTGTCAATGTTGAGAAAATATGAGCCAGATCCATCCCATGTGTTGAGGACTGATGAAGTAGAGCTAGACCAGACCCTGAGCTATGTTGAATATCCAGTGAAGATTCTGTACAGGAAGGAGAAGCAGCTGAGGAATAAGGTTATACCGTTGGTGATGGTCCAATGGAGCAAGCATGGACGTGAAGAAGCTACCTGGGAAGTTGAGGAAAAGATGAGACAAGAGTGGACTCATCTGTTTGAGCCATGACAGCAGCGTTTCAGGTAACTTCTAGCTTGATTGATTTCGTGATTTAAGTGACTTTGCTGCTGAATTTGTTAGAGTAGATGCCCAACTAGACAACTTGTGGCGTGTGGATTTATAGACTCTTGTATATGACAATCTTTATATATGATATTCGCATTTATTTATATGGCGTTCTTTACTTTCATTGTGTGTATAATGATTAACAATTGCGTTGAGTAAAGACCTAGAATACACTGAAGTGTATGTTAGATGTGATAGTAGGTATGACGGCTATCATGAAACACATATAATAGTCACTGTGTATTCTGAACATGTTCCTAGTTGATTGGGCCGTCAAAATGAGGATAAGGCCGCCCGAGTTCGAGACTAGTATCTGCGATGCGAAGTACCATGTTTCATTGGTAGGGAAAATTGTGATGTTCTGAGCATGCAGATAGATAGTGATCTGGTGATCTGTCGAACTAAACTCCTTCGGACTTTCCAAGTGGTTACCATTTGTCGAGTGGATAAGTCCGAGGTCTTGGTTGTACTGATTAGTCCTCACGACTCGAAACGTCATTGAGACTCTACATGATAGGCGTCTCACTTTGACTCGTTTGCCGACTAACTTGGGGTCATCAGGCGGCGGGATTGGGTGAGACCCCGATGCATGTAGGAGTCGATGCATCGTTGTCGAGGATTCACCACTCGCAAAACATGCGTGGATATCCTATGCTATCTGAGGGGATAATAGTGTATAAATCTCTGGCCAGAGTACTAGAAGTGTTTTAGGTAAATGTGTTTACCTAGTTACACTCGCGATGTCACTATTCGATCTCCAAGATGTATGCATAGCTATCGGATCTATAGCGACTCTCGATTTACCAATGGTCGTTGATATGATCGAGTATCCCTGAACCATTGAGGGTCACACAAGTACTGGATTTGAGATTCCCGCACGGATACTCAGCTCAATGTGTTGAGCATACGAAGAGGATTTTGGGAGTGCGACTTCCTAAAAAGTCAACAGAGGTCAAATCGTGATTTGCCGATGTTGAGGGGCAAAACGATCATTTTGCACTGGGGTTCTGAAAAATGGTTTTTCAGATCATAGCATTCAGTTTTGGAAAATGAGTCGATCGGTCTGATCTGATCGGCGATCGGAGTTACGGTGAAGTCTCGGTGATGGAGATGAAACGCATGTTCATACGTTGGACCCGGGCCCGTTGGGCCGGATCCAAATCCATCACTAAGTCTATTTAATATAGACTTAGGACTTAACTTAAAAAAACTTGATACAATTAACCCTAAACCTAAGCACTATAGCCGCCGTCCCCTCTCCTCATCCTCACGCCGCCGCCGCCGCCTCGTGCCGCCGGAAAATTGTTTCCGGCCAATCTTGACGAGGAGAATCCGTTCGCACCGATCTCATCAGGCCTTCTAGTGCAGGCTGACGAAGGAATCCCGTCTCCGGTCGTAGACCTGATTGACGATATCTACCGCCGCCTACCGTGAAGTGCCGTTTTCTTTACGAAACCGGTCGGAGCCAGGCACGAGTTGCCAGCAAGGTAGCAATATTAAACGCCCTATGAATGTCATAGTAAATTTGATTTTATCGTATTGATCGTCTCCCGGCCATTGTTTTTGTTCTTCCGCTGCCTCGCCGGGAGGCGTGATCCGGATCCGCCGTTGGCATCCCAACAGAATTGAGATTCTGTTTAGTATTGAGTTGTAAGGCAGTATGGCATGAGTATATTAGGAATGGTGTCTAGTATAGTGTGTCGTGAATAATCTATCTTGCCGTTGTGATTTTGATTCAATGTCTTAACTGATTTATAGGACGAAATCGATTTCTAGTGGGGGAGAGTGTGAGGACTAGAAATCTGTTAAGAAAGATTTAATGGTTAATCAGATTTTGAATTAAGATTTGTCACGGAAATCGTGATTTCTGGGTGCTCAGCGATAGACGTAGAGTGATCAGCCGTGAGAAGTTGGTGATCGAGTGAGATATGCGTCAAATTTGGAGTTCAGTAGTTGCATTTTCCTATCGGAAAGTGATTCCAGTGGTAATTCAGATTTGAGGTTTATCGCTGGGAGAAGATAGGCCAACAGCATCTTTGCACGGGAATTTGAGAGTATTCAGAAGTGAGTACTCAGCAGTGGTATGATTCAGATGTTGGTATTCAGTAGTGGCGTGATCAGATGTCAACGCTAGTCAACGCAGATGTGAGAGTGTAGCGAGAGGCAGCTGTTAGCGTTAGCGCGCGGGTGGGAGAAGGTGCCACGTGTTAGTCAACACAACTGAGTTGACTACTGGTTGTTAGTGAAACATACTAAACCTCTAAATTTTTTTTTTGAAAGTCGATGTGGAATAAACATTTAATAAAAGCTATAAATTAAAACATAACTTAAAGCATTTAAAAGGTAACATCTCAACGTTCGTTAACACTAACTGCAAAATATCCTCAATCCACATCTCACAAGCTAACATAAAATCAGAGTATTCAAAACTGTTTGCGGAAAGCTGAACGTCTAAAAGAAATGACATAAAATAACTGAGTGGTCACGGGGTAACAGCCGCAGTGGAGCATCAGACGTCCTCACCGCCGGTCGGAGTAATATCATCAACATCATGCTCACCTGCACCATTTAAACCTAGTGAGCCTAAAGGCCCAGCATGCTCTATCCGCTAATAACAAAATATGTATAATAAAACCACATACAGTCACATAAGTATAGGAACATAATTTCATGACATGCGTGCTTGAAAGATCTTAAACGTTAAATCATACTGTAGTCGTACATACTTCATCATATAACATATATATAAAGGCATGGCATAAACATAACATACTCACCTGCACCATTTAAACCTAGTGAGCCTAAAGGCCCAGCATGCTCTATCCGCTAATAACAAAATATGTATAATAAAACCACATACAGTCACATAAGTATAGGAACATAATTTCATGACATGCGTGCTTGAAAGATCTTAAACGTTAAATCATACTGTAGTCGTACATACTTCATCATATAACATATATATAAAGGCATGGCATAAACATAACATAACTTAAAAGAACATGTGAGTCGTATCAATGAAGGGAGAGCCATAATTCAATTGATCAATCTATAAACCAACATACGTGGCGGTGTGGTTCACCCCGATCTCACACGAGGATCCCTATATGTCACACCTCTGTGCTGCCACTTCACCATGGTGTCACACATGGATCCATAAGCTCATACATTAACAGGGGATCCACGGGCCAGGTTACCCGGCTAACTCCCATCATTACTTGCCCCACAACACATCAATCCCTCAAAATATTTTTCATTCATGCCTTAACATAACTTAAACTCTCATGATGCCTGCTTTCATAAAATCATGCAACTTTGAAAATCTTGGCCCATCAATATATATTTAATTTCCTTAAAACATTTCATAATCAATTACATAGCATAATACACATATAATTAAATATATATTCATCGGCCTATGCATTATTTTCCTCGGCCCGGTCAAGGACTGGCTCAAGCGACTGGCCCTCTAATTCTAAGCCCAAGGCCTCCACTAGACTTAAAATAGCACTAAGCCCAACTCAACTGGACCCACAACAAAGACTTACCCCTTTAAAATCATTTGAAGGGCTCGGCCCAACATCGTCAAAACAGGCTTAAAATTCCCTTAAAATAATATGGCCCAAAATCCTCCAATTTGACTTAAATCCCCAAATTACTTAAAAATTGACAACTTAAAGTAATTTTGACTTAAAATCATTGACCCGAAACCATTTTGACCAAAACTAAATTTTAACTTAAAAAGTTGACTTGACCCGATAAAAATGACTCGAACTTTAAAAATAAAATTACCCGGCCCAAAAATAAAATAACTCGGACCGGACTTAAAATATTTGACTAGGGACTCGAAGAACCGGTTCAATCCAATCAAATCAGCCGGTTCAATTGAACCGAAACAATTCACAAAAAGCCCTAACTCGAAAACACACACTGCCGCACGCAATGTCGCGACACGCTGCCGACAAACGCTTCGTTCTCTCTGCTCCGGCCACCACTGGCCGGAGCCCCGCCGGCTGGACCACCCCCAGGTCTAGTCGGTCCTAACCTGACCGACCCTAGCTCCAACCATGGTCGCATCTGGACGCACGAACCCTGAGACTGAGACACATCGCACGGCGCAAAAACATGCACTGCACGGTGTTCTACAACCAGACCCCCAGGTCCTAGTCGGTCCTAACCTGACCGACCCTAGCTCCAACCATGGTCGCATCTGGACGCACGAACCCTGAGACTGAGACACATCGCACGGCGCAAAAACATGCACTGCACGGTGTTCTACAACCAGCCGACGGTTCGACCTAAAATATTCCGCTTCGAACCACTAAAAGCCACCCCTAGGACCACCATGAACCCCTTAAGGTCGAGCCATAACCCCTCAAGCGTTCCATCGACCAAAGCCATGCAAGAAAATACAAAAACCGTGAGGTGCACATGAAGAAATACGTGATCATGGACATGGATGCAAAGATCTGAAACACTCACATAAAAGTCATGCATAATCTTTGTAAAAACATTATATTATGATCTAAATGGTGAGAAAAGAAAGGATAAAACATGACTTGATCGAAAAAGAAGTGGAGATACGCGTTACTGGAGCGGAGGACAATTGAGAAGACCAACACCTTGAGTTTCAATCAAAAACCTGAAATTGTCGGCCACCTAGGGGAAGCAGAAGGCTGAAGTCGGCTGATGAGGGGAGGGGTTAGGGTAATTTTCGAAATTGTGGAGAAGGGTGAATGAAAAGTGTACAAAAGGACCCCTCCAACTTTTTTAATTAAGGATATAAAAGGCCTATTCCAATACTAACCCTCCTCTAATTAAAAAGGCTTAAAAAAATTTAAATGTCAGCCTTCAAGCCTTAAATTTTCGTAATATAGGGCCTCCCAAATTTAAAAGTGTAGTAAAAGTCATAAAGATAGCCCGTATAGGCGAAAAACGGGTCTCCCTAGGTAATCGTGCATAAAATCTCATTTTTTTGGAAATGGTGCATAAAATAAAATATTTTGCTTTAAAATATGTCTAAGGGCTAAAACATTAAAATATTTTCGATTTGGTCGTCTCCGGACTCGTCCCCGCTTACCGGTCTCAAACCGTACCGTAAAGTGACATGCACAAAGCAAAGCATAAAATCATCATATAATCACATACACTAACATGCAAATCATGCTAACATAAGGTTTTCCCCCTAATCATGCATTCAACAACGTAATTAGGATTTCTGGGCGTTACAGTTAGCGCTATTCAGATATTGCTAGCGAGAGAACTGTTTCAACCGAGGAAGCTCTGCTACGTCGTTTTGATTAGTTGGTGCGACGTCATTTGCTGTGGAGTTAGTAACTTGTTTAGACATCTGAACCATTTTAGCATAGCCAGTTGAGGGAGAAAGCTGGATTCAGCTTTGAGAGGACTTTTGCCTTAGTATTAAGTAGAGATCTGAGTTGCTTAGAACAGTAGTGATTCGAGGATTTATATACCAAGCGCTGCTCAACACTTAGCGTATTTTGAACCCGACTTTCCTTATCATTTTTCCCAGTGAAACCCTCGATAGATACTGTTCATTCAAACACTTCTCCGATATATTTTGCCGTTGATTTCCACCGTTGTTTGGAGCGAGACTGGTGGCGTTTAGCTCGTCTTGTGTAGCTCTTTCGATTGATACCAGTTAGGTGGCTTGAGTCGACGTTGTAGAGGGAGCGCGAAGAAGCTGTGAGCTTGTGTGTTCTCGCGACAGTTGAGTAGAGTTTTCTCCTGTGCGTGTGAGCTTCTGGATTTGAGCTCCACGGAAGTCCCTGCTGTGTTGGGCGTGACCAGCGAGTTAGCAAGTTTGAGTAGGCTGAGGTTGCCGTGCCATGGTGAGATCTGTTGAGGTAGAACTTGAGAATTGAAGGTACGAGTTGAGCTTTTGTTAACAGCCTAGACATAGCGTGCTAGTATTTGAGGCATGAAATCTGTGTTATGTGATTTCTGTTATTACGTGATAGTTTGATTGAATTGATATGTTCTGTCTACGTGATTCATGCATGATTGAAATCAGATTTGAATTTCATGGCATTCATGCATATATATTGAGCCTTTGATCGATTGAGAACCTGAGATAGAGCCACGTTGTGACCGGCAGACAGATGTGTCGTGCCTGAAAGGTACAACGCTATCATCGGAGTGGTGACCGACTGATTAGTTGTGTCTGAAAACCACCGAGCTGTGATGGCTGACGGGCCTGATGATCACGGACCGATGATTTCCCCGGTTGATATACTGTGCGGGTATAGAGGCTCGATTGAGACTGCCAGCTGATTAGCAGGCCTTGATGACCGATTTTATTTGACAGCCGCATGCATTCATGACTTAGAATACTGCATGTTTATGATTTGCTGTTATACTTGTGCTCATTCGTACTGAGGCTTGACCTCGTATTCTTTTTCCTACTTTTGTGTTGTTTGGGTCTGTGTTGCCCATTTGCAGGATCTTCAGGTAACCAAGCTGGACAGACTGGAACCCCAGCTGGTCGATTCCCATTTCCTTGAATCCCAGTTATTCTTATTACTTTATTATGTATTGATCTAGGGGATGCCCTGAGGTTATATGTATTCTGGGGGATCTTTGTTGATTTGATTTGTGATTACCTGTTGTTGTACGAGTTTTGATTTAACTTGTATTTTGTTTATGACTATTTTGAAGATATGAGTTGGTTCAGGCCCAAATTTATTTCGAAAATTTTTTGCCATATTTTATGCTTCCGTGTTTATGTGCTTAATTGTGCAATTAATCCTTGTTAATTAGCACGGGACCTGACAGGTGCTGAAGCGACGTCTCATATCTGAGGGGTAAAATCTGGTAGTACTGTTTAGATCGATCGGTTCGTAGTTTTGGTGTAACCGGTGCGGTCCATGGGTACCAGATCTGAGGTAAGATCTGAATGAGTGAACTGGTCTTCCTATGCGTTGACTGGTCATCCCGAGCGGAGTGTGATGCGACCCGTTTTGGAGAAACGATTTGGTTTATGTACTCGCGGAGAGTTGTCCAGATTTGAGGCGACTTGCCGTCGTTTTAATGACGCTATTATGAACGCTATGCGATGTCGTTTAGTGATATCAGCTTTGACGCTGGTAGGCATTACTGAGTAGACTGATCTGTCAATGTGGCGAGATCTGTTTGACCTCTGTGCAACGTCGTTTAGCGGTCGTGAGTTGGTTTAGCATAGAGGAGTCAAATCTGGTATAGCGCTCAGATCTGAGCTGGGTACAGATGTGAGTCCTAAGTGTCGGTTGCTACTGTTCATCAGATTCGGGGAGATTTGAATTATTAATAGAGGACTTTGACTTTGGTCTCGCAATTACTTCTCGACACTTAGAAATATTTTCTGTCGAGAGTTCGACATTCCAGTTTGTCGAAGAACCCTAGCTACTGTTCACCGTAGTCTATTTCTTTCGACGGTAGACAACTTCGATTGGATCAAGAGTGGTAGCGTTGGATTCCTATTGCCAAGACGCTTCTTCCTATACCTCTTTCGAAGACTTGGGTTAGCCCAAAAAGTGAACGCGAAGAAGCTACAGTGCGTCATTGTTCGCATTTCCGGCAGATTGATTCTTCTGTTCAGGTAGCGCTTTCAAGTAAGTTTTAGATCCCACCTTACGTTCAGTTTAGAGCTATCTGTTGTGCTACGAGGATAGGATAAAGCTGGGTTGAGCTCGTGGCTCCCAGTTAAGGTTTCTGTGCTAGTTGCCCTAAGCTGGTCGTTGTTGTTTGACTTAGCAGGTTCCAGATTTGAGTCGCTTGTGTGAGACCTGTGTTTTCGCAATCAGGTGTTGGTCGGGTTTGGACCAGCTTTTGGTCGATGTGTTTGGCGTAGACATCAATTTTGACTAAGTGTTGGAATCAGCAGCAGTAGTAGTGGGATCAGCCGTTGAGTGATCGCATCAGTTGTGATATTTCAGACGTTGTGTGTTGGTAGGAAGCAGCAACAATGCTGATGTGGATTTCAGTCGTTGGTGTATTAGTTCGTATCCAGCTGTTGCGAGTGATCAGCTGTACGTATGTTAGTTGCGATGATCAGCAGAGAGCGCTAAGGAACTTTGAAGCGACGACGTTTTGTGTTCAGGAACCAGCTGTTGGTTTCGCTAGCGTGTTTATTAGCGTGCATCGAAACTACGTCGTTTAGATAAGTTGGAACGACAGTGTTTTGAGTGGAGCGCTTTGTATCAGCTGTTGGTTATGATAGACATCAGCTGTTGAGAGATCTCATGCGTTGTGACTGCTGGTTTGTGAATCAGCTGTTGGTAGCAAGGTGACGTGTTCCTCTGCGACGTTGTTTGGTTAAGTTGGTGCGACGCCGTTTAGCTTTAGCGTTGTTTGAAAGATTCAACTGCTGGTTAATATATTAACAATAGGAAAAAGCTGATGCGAGATTCCTGCTGGTTGGGAATATTAGTTGTGACAACTGATTTTGTCGGTGGATCTGCTCCTATTTCTATCTGCTGTTTGAGTAGTGTATTTAAGAGAAGACTTGGTCTTTGATTGTTTAACAGATCCCATACTTAGAAATATTTCCCGATAGCAAATCTTGTCGCAACCCCTAGTTACTGTTCATAGTAACCTTATCCGTCCTAATTTCCGGTGGTAGACAACTCCGACGAGAGTGAGAGTGGTAGCGTTGGACTCCTCTCGCTAAGGCGCTTCGTTCTATACCTCTTTAGGAAGCTTTGGAGGAGCTGGAAGAGGATCGCAGGATCGCTAAGACACCTCCCTTGTGTAGTTTTCTAGCATAAGCGTTCCCTGCCGTGCCAGTAGTTTCGTTGGGGTAAGTAAAGATGCTACCTTTAAGCTTTGTTAGAGCTTTCCGTTGAATTAGGAGGGTAGATGAGCGCTGGTGGAGTTGTAGCTCCCAGCTGCTGTTATTTTACGTTTCGGCTTTTGAGCAGTGGCTTGTGTTGATATAGCAGGTGACATATCTGTGTTGCTCGGACTTGATTGTAGCAGCTGTGTGTGGTAATTATAGCTCAGAAGCTGGTGAGGTACGGATGTTGAGCTTATATTACGACTGGAATTGGCATGGATATTATGTTTGATTGCTGTGTGTGCATTGCTTGTTGTTTTATATGTTGTTCAGTTGTTGCATTGAATACGCATGATCATTCCCCTTTCAGATGTTGTAGCCGTGCTTTGTTGTTGCTCTGTTTTCTTACCAGGATGCGAGGGTGAGCGGCAATACCGCACTCTCATCTCCCTGCTGGTCTGTTAGCCCTCATGCGCCGAGTGGTTAACTACCACAGTTCATGGGTTGGGCAACAGCAGGTTGAGTTATTGATGCATCTGGTATTCAGGTGTGGTGTAAAGATGAGCGGGTAATTCCCGTGTGCTTGTACACCCACCAGTGGCCACTAACCATTCTTCGCAGAATCTGTTGTCAGCTGTTGAATTATTTGGCTCCCTTTCTTGGTTGTAGCCTTCGCCTGTTGTATTGTCCCTCATGCATAGCATTAGCATTATATCTTTTGCTATTCCTTGCTGTTTTATAGTTGCTCTCCGTACTGGGGTTTAACCCCGAGGTCCCTCTGAGGCTGTTGTGTTTGTTTGCCTGTCTGTGGTTCAGGTTTTCCAGGTTTCGTAGCTGGTCGAGGTTATGATCCAGCTGGTGGTGCCCCAGGAGGTGGTTAGAGTATCCCAGTTATATATAGTATTTGTATACACTGGTATCACTTCGTGTGATGCTTAGTTTTATATAGTTGGTAGACCATCTGTACTTGTTTTGTTGTGGATTTATAAATTAGGATTATTTTAAGTATCTTGTATTTTAAATTATGTTATCTTTCAGTCAGGACAAAACCTAAAATTTTAGCCACTTTTTAGTAGCTTCCGTTTGTGTTTGCGTGGTTTTACTCTGATGTGTGCACGAGTCCTGACAGCTCGGGACCTTTGTTGTGGTAATTGTAGCTCAGAAACTAAGGTACGGATTTGAGCTTGTATTACAGCTTTGGGATGGGCATTGATATTTGTGTGCAATGTATGCTATCTGGCTGTTATTGCCTACCATGTTCTGTAGTGGTTGTTGCGAGTTATTGCATTGCATACACGCATTTCCCTTTGAGCTCATATCTGTTAGCCACCTATTGTTACGCTAACCTGTGTGTACCAGATGCTATGTTGAGGAAGAGCGAAAATACCGTGCTCCTCATCTCCTTGCTGGTTTATCTGTTAGCCGCTATGAGACGAGTGGATTGTTGGCGCTGCGACGGATTCGGATCCGGATCCCGGGGCATTTCTGAAGAATTTAAAAATTGGAGCCCGGGAACGGTCAATACACCTATACAATAATCAAAACATTCATAGAATGTTTAGAGGATACCTTGATGGCGTCTAGGCACCTGGCTCCGACCAATTCCACGACGGAATTGGCACTTCAACGATTGAACGGCTGGATCGACGCCTAATCCGGTCCACGACCAGATTCTCAACTCCTTCGTCGGTTTGAACTAGCAAACCGACGAAATTTCATGGACGGAATCTCCTCGCCGAGATGGTTGGAACAAATTCCGACGGCGGCGACGGCGAGGGAAGAAGGGAGAGGGGAGGAGTTTGCTGAATAACTTTTGGTGTTTTTCTTTCTCTCTATTCAAAGTGTCTTCTCATTGCCATATTTATAGATGGAGGGATAGAGTTTGATTTGAACAGAACAGTGAACATTAGGTTCAACTCGAACAGTGAACATTCGGTTCAACTCAAACTGTGAATATTCGGTTCGACTCCCTCGATTGTGGTCTCATCGTAATCCCGATCGATGATCAAATATCACCGATGTGCTCAGTTTACAAAACTGATCATTATGATGCAAAATCAAATTTCGGACCACTAAATCTATATATGACAGGTTTACTCTCATTAGCTAAATATGGAAGTCCTACTCCCTTAGCTACTTTTAGGAAGTCATACTCCAACATTCCTCCTACTATTCTCAACACTTTGAGTACCATATCCTTACGGAAATTGGGAAATCAGTACTTGTGTGACCCTCAATGGTTCAGGGATACAACTAACCATGGGCTCACAACATTTGTCTCCGAAAACACATTTTCAGACTTACCTATCGAATCATGGTAAAGCATCTAGCAACTTCGCCTCATGATCCCCTAGGTATCATTGATAGTTCCTGCAAGAACCAGTCAGTCATGGTTAGCATACAGTACGGTCCTTTCAACTCAAATATCTCGATCAGATCAACGACCATTGATAAATCGAGAGTCGCTAGAGATCCAATAACCATGCATACATTTTGGAGATCAAATATTGACATCGCATGTGTTACTAGGTAACCCATTTACCTAAAACACATCTAGTACTCTGGCCAGAGATTTGTCACACTATTATCTCCTCAGATAGCATAGGATATCCATGCACAAGGGCGAGCGATGAATCCTCGACAACGAAGCATCGACTCCTACATGCATCGGGACCTCACCCAACCCCACCACCTGATGACCCCAACTGAGTCGGTAAACGGGTCAAATTGAGGCACATATCATGTAGAGTCTCAATGAAGTTCGAGTAATAAGGACTAATCTGTACAACCAAGACCTCGGACTTAATCCACTCGACAAATGGTAACCACTTGAAAAGTCCGAACAAGGGTAGTTTGATAGATCACCAGGTCACTATCCATCTGCATGCTCAGAACATCACTATATTCCCTACCAATGAAACGTGGTACTTTGCATCACAGATGCTAGTTTCAAGCTCGGGCGGTCCTTATCCTCTTTTGGACGGTCCAATCATCTAGGAACATGTTTAGAATACATAGTGACTATTAGATGTGTTTCATGATAGCCATCAAATCCACTATCACATCTAACATACACTATAGTGCATTCAAGGTTTTTATCCAACAATTGTAATCATAATAATGAAGATAAAGAATGCCATAAAAGAATGCTAATTTCATAAATAAAGATCGTCATACATAGAGTCAACAAGAACCCACACGCCACAAGTTGGCTAGTTGGGTACCTACTCTAACATGGATAGCTACCATGCTCTCATGAGCTTTGGCAACAGCTGGTCGAGTGCTTTTGTTATGCGTCTGGTACAATGTGTTGAGACGAGTGGATAGCTACCATGCTCTCACGCACCTTGTGGCCACTGTCTTTTATCAGATCTGTTATCAGCTGCTGAGCTGGTTCTTGAGCTCCGTTGATTTCCCGATTCGATTGTCGCCTATTGTCTTTGCAATCTGCTGTCCTCATGCATCGCACGTGCATTTATATCTGTTTTTATCTAGCTGCTGTTTATAGTTTGCTCTCCGTACTGGGGTTTGACCCCTGTCCCTATGGGGCTGGATGGTTTGGTTGTTTATGTGTTGTACAGTTTATCCAGGTTTCTCAGCTGGTTAAGGAGATGATCCAGCTGGTAGTGCCCCGAGAGGTGGATAGAGTGTCCCAGTTATGTATATTCTATATTTACGTAGTAGAACTGTCGTCGGGGAATGCCCCGTGGTGATGTGATGTTCTATTGCTGGACTGGGATTTATCTTGTTAGGGAGTCACTCTATGTTTGCATTGTATTTACTTGTTGTGTGGTTTTCGGTTGTTGTAAAACCAATAATTTGAGTATCAATGTATTTTTAAATTACGTTTTATAAGTCAGGACAAAGCGAAAAATTTAACCACTTTTAATTGCTTCTGAGATTATTGTATGCATGTTTATCTCTGCTTGTGCACCGGGCCTAACAGTTGAAATAATTTTAATCACTTTTCCCGTTATGTTCATCGTACATGGCCAAATTCTAACATAATCCTGAATTTTTCAACAAACATTTTGTCACGTCATAGTCCGAAGTCTGTATAGATCTGATTTATGAAGTTTCAGACTGATTTACTTAAATTCATAATCTGAACTGTTCTTCAACCCTGATCTGATCTGTAATGCGCTTCGAACCTGATCTAATATGCTATAACCAAAACTGATCTGATTTACTCAGCCTTTTCTCCGATCTGATATTTTCTTCCGCTCTGATCTATTATTCTGTTCTGAACTGATCTATATACTTATCTTGTAATGCCCCAGTTTTAACGACTGACCCTACTATACCAACACTGATCTTTCCAATGTGTTTTTTCCTCACTCGCACGCACCCTGAGAAACTTCCTAGGGGGTCACCCATCCCAAAATTGTCCCAAGTCAAGCACGCTTAACATTGGAGTTCTTAAGTGATGAGCTACAGAAAAGAAGATGCACCTTATTGGTATGAATAGTGATTTTTGATTTTATCTCGAAGTTTACTATATCTATTAAATAGAAAAAATTCATAATCATCCGGTTAGGATCAATCTAAACCAGCCCTACTTCCCTTTTGGGCCGGTTTTGGGCGAGGAGGGATTCGAACCCCCGATACCGTGGTTCGTGTAACAGGAGAAAGATTTCCCATTCCTTAGCCGGAAAGATATGTGGCTATGAAAGAGGGATTAAGTGGAACAGAAACGAATTCCATTATCTCAAACAAGAGAAAGAAACAAGTATCAATTTATTTATAGTGCACGCACCCTGAGAAACTTCTTAGGGGGGTCACCCATCCCAAAATTATCCCAAGTCAAGCACGCTTAACATTGGAGTTCTTAAGTGATGAGCTCCAGAAAAGAAGATGCACCTTATTGGTATGAATAGTACCAATTAAATCTGATTAGCCTTCCTCAACTAACCTCAACTACATCTATGACTTCCCAGTCTCGTAATCCCTCTCATTCCGGTGTGGGATCGGTTCATTCATGTGCCCTTCGCCTAGAAGCCTGGCAAGAGCCGCTCATTATCCATGCAACCTCTTGGCACCAGCGATCACTCCCCGCCCTCTTTGAGCCCCGGGCGTCACATGCCCACCAGCTTCCGTTTGGTTCGTCACCGAACCAAACCGTACTAAGAGAGGTCGGCTCTGATACCAACTATAACGTCCCAGTTTTAACGAATGCCCCCACTGTACCAACGCTGATATTTTCAGCGTGTTTTGTCCTCACTAGCACGTACCCTGAGAAACTTCCCAGGGGGTCACCCATCCCAAAATTGTCCCATGTCAAGATCGCTTTGGAATTCTTAAGTGATGAGCTCCAGAAAAGAAGATGCACCTTGTTGGTATGAGTAGTACCAATTAAATCTGATAAGCCTTCCTCAACTAACCTCAACTACATCTATGACTTCCCAGTCTCGTAATCTCTCTCATTTCGATGTGGGATCGGTCACTCATGTGCCCCTTCGCCTAGAAGCCTGCCAGAAGCCGCTCTTGGTCTGTGCAACCTCTTGGCACTCCCCGCCCTCTTTGAGCCCCGGGCGTCACATCTCTGATCTGATCTGTTTTGAACCTTTCTTCTGAACCAAACTGCTCTAGTTCTGATCTTGTCCGTTCTTCTCAACTTCTGTACATATCACTGCGTCTATGTTCTGAAACCCATAAACTGAGTTGATTTCAATCAGCTTGTTCTGAGTTGACTTTACTCAGTTTAGACATGATTTTGGCCTAAACTTATCTGCTAGCCTTTGAGTTGATTTTGTCTTCCGATCTGATCTGATATCCTTCGAGTTGATTTTTGTCTTCACCAAAACTTAGAATATTTTCCAATAATTTCCCCCTTTTTGTTAATGACAAAACTTAGAAAATAAAATGTAAAAGAATTTGTCTTACATGGAACCACTATCTAAGATGCGCTATAGCAGGTATTGTGCAAGGTCCTGGAAATAAGATCACGTTATCAGTTTAGAGTAGAGTGGTTTGGGTGCAAGTTGAAACATTCGCATGAGCGCTGAGCTGATATGTTATTACCGTAGAGAGAGCTGATGCGTTGGTGCTGTATCGATTGAGTAACGTGTGCTGGAGTCAGCTTAGAGGAGGCCTGGACGTCCCGAGCTAGTATCAGCTTAGAGGTCCGTGCTGATCTGTGGTCACTGTAGACCAGGTCAAGGGTTAGTATCCGGGGTACTTAAGTAATTTGTTCTGTTATAACTCAAGGTTCAAATGATAAAACACAAGTATTAGTCATTTAGAGAAGCCATATATCCTCGTACTAGTGAGATCCTGAGCTGATTACCTCAAAACCCTTGTCATTGTTCACCCGATCCTAATATTTTTTCTGCTAGCCAGAGATCGGAAGCTCATCTTGGAGCAAGGTTGGTACTGTTAGAATCCTCTCTCCAAACCCATTTTTTCCCTACCAGTCTTGAGGCCGGTGGTTGGATGGAGGAGGAACGCAATGATTCGAAGCGAGCTGTTCTTTGAATTTTTCGAGCTGCTGGTAAATCTTGTGGTTTCTGGCGTGATTTTTCTCTACCTTGTTCATTGGAATACCAGCTCGCCCGATCTATGGTGTAGTGTGTGTGATATGTTGCTGCCGTCTTCTCTCTTAGCTGACAGTGTTCATGAACTGTCCTAACCTGTGGGCTTTGCGTGAGGTACTTTGAAAAGATGCGGCCAGGTACGTATGGAGCACGTATTTACATCTTTTGTAGAGTATGATTATGTGCTATGTGTTTGTGCTGAATTTGGCATGTGATTGTGTATATACATGTCACGACATTGAGCATGTGCATTCATATTGGGCCTTGAGATTTATTTACCAGCTGCTGCATTGAGTTGTATTCTCGTAGAGTGGTGTTATTAGCACACTCACGATGGAGAGCACTGAGGAAGCACCGGGTCGCTCCCGCCCCCTCAGATTGTTGTGGCATTGATAGGTGATGGCGGGTGTTTATGGTACACATTTTTTTGCTGTTACAGCCACTGAGTAGCTCCCCTTACTCTTCGATGATTAGCCACATATATTTTCCATCGGAAACGACCGAATAGCTCCCGAATTCCCGATGATGTTTCCACATGTCGCTGTTGACCGTTTTCGTTTGCTTACAGTCTTTTTAACCGCTATTTCTTGTTACCAGAAATGCATTGCATAGCACGTTGCATATGTCATACGCACTTTTTTTTTGCTTTATGTTGATCTTTGTACTGGGTTTGGCCCCTTTCCCTTTGGGCTATTTTGTTTGTGTTGCTGGCCATTACAGGTTATTCAGGTGGATCAGCTGTGCCAGGTGGAGTATCAGCTAGTAGAGTCCCTTAGGTTTTGATCGAGTGTCCATTATATGTATATACGTATGTATCCACAGTCATTACCAGGGGATCCCCTGATTAGTGTTGATATTGATTATGACTTTATGTTGTTTTCGTTGGATTTATATACTATTGTTGTTGTATGGGAGATTGGATGTTGTTTACCATCTGGCTTTCTGTATGTACTGTGAGCAGGTTATCTCTGCATGTGTTTGTAAATAGTTTTAAATGAACTAGCATCTATAGTTTGAATATTTGATTTCTACTCGCTGTTTTGTAGCCGACCAAAGAAAATTTTAACCTTCTTTTAAGCTTCCGCATTTTAACGTTGTTTGCTTAATATTTGATTTTGAGCACCGGGCCTGACATTTTGGTATGAGAGCTTAAACTGAGATAAAATCTATTTAGATTCTAGTTCACTCGAGTCTAGGCACGTATATTGTTTCATTGCATGTTATTGACTACGTATTATATCTGTTTATACGTTCTTACCGTTGGTGTCTCATAGATGGCCCCCTAAGAGGAGAGCTAGAGCGTGCAAGCAGATTGCTGAGGAATCTAGGGCGCAGAATCACGAGGAAGAGGTGGAGCATCTGGCTCACCAAGTTAACGATATGGAACTGGCTTTAGCTAGGTTTCATAGGATGAATCCCCCGACCTTCTCAGGTGCTGAGGGTGGTTTAGTAGCCGAGGGCTGGTTAGAGCGTATGGAGGGTCTGTTTAACAGGGTTCACTATGATGAGAACTGGAGACTAAGTCTAGCTAATTTTCAGTTGAGGGAGCATAATGCAGCACTGGTGGAAGGGTGCTTCCAGGGCTATGAGGGAGATGAATGTGGTGATTCATGGGAGAGCTTCTGTGCCGTGTTTCGATATGAGAATATCCCAGAGTCCTACTACAATGCCAAGGAACGTGATTCAACGCAGGGCAGCATGAGAGTGGCGGAGTATGCTCGATAGTTCTCTTCCCTACTCTCCTATATTCCTCATCGCAAGCTAGGAGAGGGCAAAGCGGAACAAGTTCTTGGAGGGATTGATGCTGGATCTTTTCCCGTTGGTTTTTGCTGGTTCCCCTATGACTTATGCTGATGCAGTGAACTGAGCGACTGACATTGAGAAGGTGCTGAACATGAAGTCTCAGGTTTCACCCCGTGCCTCAGGGGATGTATTTTTTTCAGCCTCTTCATATGTCGCAGCCGTAAAATCTTTAGTGATTTAAACCCAAAGGAAAAATTTTAAGGAGAAGTCTAGTTCTGGCGGAAGTGGCTCGATGGTAGTCTTTTGTGGACAATGTGGAGGCAATCATCTGACTTCACAGTGTACTGGGGTACAAGGCGCATTTCATCTTTGTGGACAGCACGGACACTATGCTAGTGTGTGTCCTTCTGCGAGGAGTCATTATTCCTCCCTGCCACAACAAGGTTGGTCAGGAGGATCTTCTCGGAGACTGTATCCCCCTACCCAGTCTCAGCAGCTGTCAGGATTTTCACAGTCTCGTGGATCCTCCCAGTAGCCTGAATTCTCACAATTCAGAGGTTCTTCTCAGTCTCAGTTCTCGGACATTGTCAAGCTCACATGCATGCGATGATGCAAGAGTAGGCTAGTGATGCACCCGGAGGAGTTATTGTAGGTGCTTGTTATATATTTGACTATCCTGCACGAGTTTTGTTTGACATCGGAGCATAACACTCGTTTAGTCTGATGAGTTTATTTGTGAGTGTGGGGTTGATAACACTCCTTTGTGTGATGTTGTGTCCGTGTCTACTCCCGCCGGTGTGAGTTTATTTTCCCGGCAGATAGTGTTGAACTGTATGATCAGGTTTTATGAGACCAGTTGATGGCAAACCTGATTAAGTTGGAATGAAAGATTTCTATTGTATCTTGGGGAATGGATGTCCTAGAAATTTATAAGGCTACAGTTGACTGTTTCCATGGCGTGGTTATGTTTTGGCCTCAGCTTGGAGAAAAGTGAGATTTCTATGGCTTTGATTCCCTATCTAATATCAAAATAGTCTCGGCCATGGAGATGTTTGGGCTTTTCTCACTAAAGAATTCTGGGTTTATTATTTATGTGCTAAATGTGATGCCCGAACCTCATATGGAGCTTTGTGACATCACCGTTGTCCAAGAGTTCCTTAATGTTTTTTTCCGGATGAGATTCCATATTTCCCTCCGAGAAGGGAGATTGATTTTAGTATTGAGTTCATGCCAGGGATGGCCCTGATATAGAGAGCCCCGTGCAGGCTGACACCAACGGAATTGAGAGAACTAAAGAATCGGTTGCGAGATATTTTGGAGAAAGGTTTCATTAGACAAAGTGTGTCACCCTGGGGAGCTCCGATTCTGTTTGATAGGAAGAATGATGGGACAATGTAGATGTGCATCAATTCTAGGCAGCTGAATAAAGCGAACATGAAGAACAATTATCCGTTTCCAATTATCGATGACTTATTTGATCAGTTGCAAGGTACAACGATGAACTCTAAGATTGATCTTTGTTCCAGCTATCATCAGTTAAGAATCTGGGATGAGGATGTTTCTAAACGGCTTTTGGGAAAAGATATGGACACAATGAGTTTCTTGTCATGCCTTTTGGTCTGACGGATGATCCCACTGTTTTCATGGATTTGATGAACAGAGTCCTTTGATAGTTCCAATTTGTGATCGTGTTCATTAACGATATCTTGGTCTACTCAAAGACTAAGAGAGAGCACAAGGAGCATTTGAAATTAATCCACCACACTCTTCGATATTCGCAACTGTATGCCAAATGTTCTAACTTTGAGTTCTGGTTGGATACAATTGTGTTTCCGGGGCATGTTGTTTCATCTCAGGGAATATTAGTGGATCCTAACAAGGTGGATACTGTGGTAAACTGGGCGCCGTCCAAGAATGTCTTCGAAATTCATAGTTTCTTGGGGTTGGCTGGCTATTATAGATTTTTTATTGAGGGTTTCTCTAAGATAGCCAAGCCTATGACTCATTTGACCCAAAAGGATCGTAGCTTCGTTCGGAAAGAGGAGCGTGAGTCCAGTTTGCAGTTGCTGAAGGAAAAGCTATAGCTCCAGTTTTGGCATTGCCTATGGGTTAAGGTGGTTTTGTGGTGTGTTATGATGCTTCATTGAATGGACTGAGGTGCGTTTTGATGCAGAACATGTGAGTGGTTACTTATGCTTCACGACAGTTGAAACCTCGTGAGACTCGCTATTCAGTTCACGGCTTAGAGTTGGCGAGCATTGCTTTTGCATTGAAAATTTGGCGCAATACCTCTATGGTGAACAGTGTGTTGTTTACATCGACAACAAGTGCTTGCAGTACTTATTCAAGTAGTCCGATTTGAACATGAGACAACGCCGATTGATGGAGTTACTCAATGACTTTGACTATGAGATTCAGTATCAGCCGGTATGGGTGAATCTAATTGGATATGCCCTCAGTAGGAAAGTTCAGAATGCGATGTTGGCATCTCTGTATATCTCGGAATTCCATGAGCATTTGGGAACTTCAGGATGACGGATTCTGCCAGGTGACGACTAAGTCATTGTTTCTTCTATGCAGGTTGAACCACAGATTATTTCAGACAGTAGGACAGCACAGAGAACTGTCCCGTAAGTCCATGAGTTGAAAATGAAGTCCAAGACAGGTCAGTCAAATGACTTTTCTGTTATTTCTAATGGATGTTCGTGCTTTTAAGGGAGGTTTGTGGTTCCTATCTGATAGATTGGAAGGAAACAATTCTGAGAGAAGATCATTGTAGTCACCACAGTGTTCATCCCGGGGTTAATAAGAAGTACCATATTTGAAATCTTATTATTAGTGGGAAGGCATGAAGAACGATGTTGCTGATTTTGTGGCACGATGCTTAAATTTCCAGCAGGTCAAGTCCGAGCGGATGAGACCTGGTGGTACGTTGTAGAGTTTGTACGTGCCTTAGTGGATTTGGGAACACATTGCTATAGATTTTGTGACCCATTTATCTTGTTATAACCAAGGTTGTGATGTAATTTGGGTAGTAATAGATCAACTGTCTAAGTCAACCCACTTCATTCTCTATGATATGACTGTTAGAGTAGATGCCCAACTAGCCAACTTGTGGCGTGTGGGTTTATAGACTCTTGTATGAAACAGTCTTTATATATAATATTCGCATTCTTTTATATGGCGTTCTTTACTTTCATTATGTGTGTAATGATTTACAATTGCGTTGAGTAAAGACCTAGAATGCACTTAAGCGTATGTTAGATGTGATATTGGGTATGACGGCTATCATGAAACACATCTAATAGTCGCTGTGG
>KV007509.1:744281-754865 GCA_001598015.1 Dorcoceras hygrometricum
GTGCTAACACACAAAAAGCGCATAAACACGGAAGCTTAAAAAATCAGGGCTTAAAAATTTTTCGAAATACGATGGGCCTGAACTTCAAATCATACATTCAAAATAGCAATAATAAAATACGAGTTGATTCAATTCCAACAAGCGCATAAACACGGAAGCTTAAAAATCAGGGATTAAAAATTTTTAGAAATACACGATGGGCCTGAACTTCAAATCATACATTCAAAATAGCAATAATAAAATACGAGTTGATTCAATTCCAACACAACAAGTATATCAACCAAAACAAATCCCCAATACATGATAACATGGGGCATCCCCCGGTTCAATACATATCATATATATAAACTGGGACTCAGGGTCCCGGGGATCGACCAACTGAACTTCCACTCGGTCCAGCTTGATTACCTAATGCTCCTGCAAATGGGCAACACAGACCCAAACAAAACAAAATCAGGAAACAAATACGAGGTCAAGCCTCAGCACGAAGAGCTAACAAAGCAGATAAACATGCAACATGCTATAAATCAATGCTATGAATGCATGAGGGCTATCAAGGAATCGGTTAGCTAGACCAGTCAATCAACTGACAACTCAAATCAAGCCTCTATACCACACACAGCCAATCAGCCGGTGGAAATCATCGGTCCGTGATCATCGGGGCTCGTCAGCCCATCACAGCTCGGCGGTAGACACTCGCATCCGATAGTCACCGCTCCGACGATAGCGTTGGACTTTTCGGACACGACTCAACAGTCGGCCAGTCGCAACGTGGCACCCAATCAGGTAATCAAATCAATTATCAATTCAGGCTCAAGATGTATGCAATGAATGTCGTTCAATTTCAATAATCTATGCATACAGTTTACAATACGTGAAACAGAACAGAACACAATCAATTTCATCATCTAAGTTCACGTAATTCATATAGCAGCAGTTCACAATATCGAAGAACAGACATGTTCACGCTCAAGCTGCTAAGAGCTGCTCAATTCGTACCTTTCCTCCTTCGAATTACCTACAAACTCCTCCTGGCTCAAATCACGCAGCAGGACACTTCCTGGAAGCTGAAATCCAAAAGCTCACGCTAGCAGAAGAACGCACGCACAGACTTTCCTCAAAGGCTTCGAAGTCCAGCAGCTTCGCGTTTCCACTTCCAGCGCAATTCAACTACTCAAATGGGTAGCAACGAAAGAGCTAAGCAATGGGAATTCAGCGCCACAAAGATCTCCAAAAACAAAGGCTGGATGCGAAGGAAATCTAGGGAAGAAATGTCTCGGTGAACAGTAGTCGACGAGGGTTTGGAGAAGAAGAGATAAGATATGGCTGGTTCAAAATATTTCTAAGTGTCAATCAACACTTCGATATATATACCTCTTCAAACCTTGCCTGCTGATTCACTAAGATCCATCGAAGCATTCAGCAGAAGTCTATCAGCAGCAATCTTCACTTTTCTTTTCATAAAATCAGCAGCAACGACTAAACAACAATCGCACGAAAACGCTACAAAACGACACCGTTCCAACTTATCTAAACGACGCCGCAGCCACCACCAGAAGACAACAGCTCTCGCGCAAGCAAAACAACCAAGAGCTGATAACAGCTCTCTCTACAAAGCAATCTATCTGCTGGTCGCGAGAAAACACTCAAAACGACGACGCATCTACTAAATCAAACGACGTCATTTCATATACGTAAGCAAAGCTGCCAACTGCTGATCTCCAAACACAAAGCTCCAAAACGCAACGTTTTCACTTAATCAAACGACGCCGCTTCTTAACGCTCTTCATCTGCTGAATTCAATAGTCAACATTCCAAAATGTTGACTAACACGCGTCACTTCCTCGCTCAATCTCACGCTACGCGCGATGTCTGCCAGCAGCAACTTCAATTCGCACCAAAGCCAGCAGATCTTCATGCGCACGCTGATGTCACCATATCTGCTGATTCCAATTCCACGAGCAGGAGCTATAGTAACTTTGACTAGCGTTGACTCCGCTACAGTAGCGTGCTATTAACAGCTTTGCACCAAAATTTGCTACGATATAATTCTCCAAAATTCAACGCAACATTCGAAATCAGCAGGAACTTCAATCCTTTCGCAAATTCCTCAAAACACACGCGATTAATCCCAAATAAAATCAATTAATCACTAATCTAACTTCTCAATCCTCACAGCTACAACTCGACCAGCTCTGTCCTACCATTCTAGCTCAACAAGCAGCTCTAAACAAAGTGCAAGGGAGGAAATAACACTTACCCAACAAGCTACCTGAACGACAGAAGAAATTCTGCGCAAATGCTAACAGACTACACAAGGAAGCTCCCTTCACGATCTTCTTCCAGCTTAACCCAAGCCTACGAAAGAGGTATAGAACGAAGCGTCTTAACAATAGGAGTCCAGCGCTACCACTCTTATGTCCGTCGGAGCTGTCTACCGCCAGAAATCGAAGAATAAAAGCTTCGGTGAACAGTAGCTAGGGTATCGCGACAAGATGAACTCACGGGAAATATTTCTAAGTGTCGGAAAACAATAGCAAGACTACGGTAAAAGTCTTTTATATAGACAACTTAAGTTCCCCAAATCTGATGAACAGTAGCCACCGACAAAGCCTGCTCAAAGCTGTTCCCAACTAAGATCTGAGTAACACTCCAGATCTGGACCAAACGCTAAACAGATTTGGAACTTATCCAAACGACGTCGCACCAAGGACCGCTCGCTCACTAGGTCACGTCATCTCGCTATCACCACATCTCTTATCGCTAAATGGCGTCGCATCGCCACTCAGATCTGAAATACCAGATCTCACACAAGCGTTGACCAGTCAAAGCTGAAATCCCTGGATCGCTCCGGTCTATCTCAAACCACGAACCGGGACTACAAACTGGACTTGTCCATGTAACACGCTAATCCACATCTGGTTTCTTCCAAAACGATGTCGCTTTGCTACCCACTAACAAAATTCACTAGCGAGCCCAGAATAATGCGCCACTACCAGATTTCACCACCAAATCTGAATGCGATCATCCAGCACTGACCAACACTCAAATCTGAACATTTCCCACAGAAGTTCTCTAACAATCCAGAGCTGTTCTCGCTACTTATATGGACCCGATTGCTTCACTAAGCATACCAACTTAAAGCTAGCTCATCCCAGATTTGTTTACGCCAAATATGGTCTATGCTAAACCCGATTAATAACTCAATTTATCCAATAATATTTTGGATCTCACATCTCTCCCCCACTGAAAATAAGATTTCGTCCTCGAATCAAAGAACAACTCTAGTTCTGAGCAAAACTCAACAGAATATCCAAAACCGGATAACCACGCTATGTACAAAACAACCAGTAACCTCTAGCACACAACAGGAGGCTACTAACAAAGAGTTCAAGATAACTAAAACAAACAACAAACAAACAATTAGCTACTAGAATCAAATGCAACATATACTCAAACAGATGAGGCCATTCGCGTTGAATTTTCTCTTTCAACTCCCACGTAGCTTATTCTCGACCATGTTTGCTCCATTGGACCATCACCAAGGGAATGGTCTTGTTCCTCAACTGCTTCTCCTTTCTATCCAAGATCTGCAAGGGATATTCAACATAACTCAAAGTCCGATCTAGCTCCATCTCGTCAGTTCTCAACACATGAGAAGGATCTGGCTCATACTTCCTCAACATAGACACATGAAACACATCATGCAATGAGGACAGATCTAGCGGCAACAACAACCGATAAGTCAAAGGGCCAATCCTTTCAACAATCTCATAAGGTCCAACATAACGAGGAGCCAATTTTCCCTTGAGACCAAATCTCATCACACTTCGAAAAGGAGAAACTTTCAGGAAAACCAAATCTCCAACCTGAAACTCTAGAGGCCTACGCCTTCTGTTCGCATAGCTCGCTTGGTGATCTTGTGCAGCTTTCATACGCTGTAAAATCAGATATACTTTATCTCTCATCTGCTGCACATATTCTATGGAAGATAGCTGCTTCTCCCCCACTTCTTCCCAACATATAGGCGATCTGCATTTCCTACCATACAATGCTTCCGACCGTCTCGATGTGAGGATTCCGTTCGTGAAATCTTCACTAGTTTTCTAGTGCAAACCTGTGAAGGAATTGAGATTTCGGTCATGGACCAGATTGGACATTCAACAACTGTTCAACCGTTGAAGGGCCATTTCCCTCGGGTATTCAAATTTTAAAACTTTCACTGCGCCCCTGAAGCGGGATCCGGATCCTCCGCTGCGCTAGCATGTACAAGGTCTGGCTTGTGTGTCTTAGAGGGTTATTAAGGTGCTGGTCATGGCCTTGTTGGTTTGGGAAAAGGGTAGAGTTGTTAAGGGAAGGGAAACCATACGCACGTTGGTCGGGCGAGAGAGAAAGATGTGTGGCTAGGACGAAGCGAGGCATGTCGTGTGTCATTAATGCTTATGTACAGAACTTTGAGTCATGTTTTAGAGGCCATAAACAGTGTGTGAATGCTTCCAAAATTGAGTTCAAGGGATGGGAGTTAAGGGTAACTAAGTTAGAAGTCATACGGGTACGTATAGGAGCCAAGGAGAGGCAGCACGTAACACTGAAACTTTAAATGAATGGTGGCACCCCGGAGGCACCAAACATCATGAGTATAGCTTGTAAACATGTTTAATATGTGTAAAATTATATTTTACTATGCTTGGGTTGATTGTGGTGAGTTTGGGCTTGTCCGATGACTTTTTGAGACCGTTCGGTGTTCGATTAGCCCATTGAGAAGCCTAGAACGTTTCCGATTGCTCTTGACTAAAATTCTCTATATTTTATATCGCATCGCAAACATGTTAACGGGCAGCAAGATTTTGAAAATGGAAATGATGAATTTTTATGATGTTAATGGCATGAGACGTATTGTTGATGTTTTAAAAGAAAAGGTAGAAAATTATTTTGAGGAATACGAGTTGACTGTGACCAATACATAGAGGAATATGGTGACTATGGTGCATGAGGTCCGTAGAGCCATATTAGAGTGGGATAGTGACTATGACGCAAGAGGTCCATAGAGCTATTCCAGCCTAGAACTATGCTTTATAGTTTGATCAAGCGAATAGAGGGGTCGCATCAATGAGAAAACTTCACCAAGAATGTTATTTTGAGGATTTATTTTATGTACATGCCATGATGTTATTTTGAGGATTTGAATTAAAGTTTATTTAAAGCATTTTAACGGTGATGTATGCAGTTAGAGTTTAAAGGTTAAATTTTAAAGTTCTGATTTTGAAGTTTAAAACGTATTTTTAGTATTGCTATTTTAATTCATGTGGATGTATATTTAGTACTTGTTATAAAAGTTTGAGCTTGCTAAGTCCTTAGACACACTAGATCTGATTGTGTGCAGGTGAAAGTAATTTTGAGGCTCGAGGCACGATGCTTGAGGAGCCCGAGACCCAGGGAACGCACTCCCGAGACCTTTAGCTTCCGCATTAGTGATTCTTTTATGAAATTGTTTTCGAGGGAAATTTATATTATGGAATTTTTAAAATAAATGCATTGAGATGCCGAGGTACGAAAATTGTTTAGGATTTATGAACTTTATCGCAAAATCACTTTATTGGATTTTAAGTGGCATGATTATCTCTTTATAGTGTTACGGCCATTGTGGGCAAAATTCTTCTTGAGGTACTATTACGTGAATAGTGACCGTAACCATTTATAAAAAAATTATTTCCCTTTTTATTTAAAGGAAAAATATTTTAGAAAAGTCGGGTCGTTTTACCCTTATTAGATGTTGCTAAGTCGATGTTTATTTGCATACTTGTTTATTTGAAATGTGATCTGGAAGATTGGATGCTGTTTTTTCATGGCTTTCTGCATGAACTATGAGCAGGACTAGTTCTGCATGTGTATGAAACATGATTTTAAAAGATTCTTTTTCTTTAGATTCGAGTGACGGACTAAATCTATATTTTGGGTTTTCTCATATTTTGACTTTCGTTTTCTTTAGATGTCCTAAATCAAAGTTTTTAATCCACTTTAAATATTTTCACATTTTATGATTGATTATGTGCTTTATTCATGATTAGGACCATCGGACCTGATATCATGGTACCAGAGCTTAGGTGATTGTGGAGATGATTGTATATCATGGCATTGAGCATATGCATTCATATTGAGCCTTGACTCTTTGATAGCTGTTGAGTTGACATTCTAAGACTGTTTTTGTAACGACAATGCTTTTGGGATTGAATTATAATAAACTGAAGGTTTAAATTGAATGATACTAAAAATTTGCACTTGGTCAAAAGACAACGAACCAAATGCTTCTGGGCTAAACTGCGATTTTTAGAAATTTCAGATTTTGAACTTAGCAACACACAGAGCTTATAAACTGTGTGGAATTCAAACAAACAATTACAAATTGATTGCGCTTGGTGCAGAGACTTCATATGAAATATCTTATATAAGTTATGTACGAACTGAAAGGGACGACTGGAAGGAAAAGAACTCAAGGAAGATATGCGAAAACTGGATAAAACCTTGCAAAATAATGCACTCAGTTTAAAGAGAATTGTATATGACATAACTGATACAAATTTGGTACGAACTGAATTAACTCAAAATGAATTGAACAAAAACTATGAAATCTAGCTAGCGCAACAACACAGGTTCCACGATAACACCCTCGATCTGACCCAGATAGCACCAACCAACAACCTCTAAACCTGATCACCTACATTTAGGAAAACTAGTGAGCCTAGAGGCCCATCAAGCAACTCCGGAAATAACTAAGGGCATGCAGTACAGGCATATAAATAGCTTTTTCTGTAAACTGAAAGCTTGTAAGCTGATAGACCTAAAAGCTGAACAACTCGTAAGTTGAAAAACTGTATCTGGTAAACTGAAAACTGAGAAAGCATAAATTGCACTGTCTTGAAACATACTGAAAACATTTACTGTTATTAAAGGAAGTAACTTTAACATAAACTTTTCTTAAAGCTACGGTTGTAAACAACTCTGTGCTCTGTCCTTATTTTCTATTGAGTTATGGCGCGTAAGCTCTCCTTAGGTCAAGGTCGCTTGGTCAAGATATCATCTAAAATCGGGGACCGGGGAATAAATCCCAACTATGTTGCGTGAAAGGGCATAAAAGGTTCGTCAACCAACATCCTCACCCTTCCTATGTGAAGGGGCACTGGTTCGTCAGCCAGCGTCCTCACCCTTCCTATGTTGACCATCTGTTATCTTTGTCATAAATCACTTTAAACTGAAATATACTTCCTTTAAAACTATTATGATATATGGCATGGAAACTTCTGTCATTCCTCCTTCGTCATCTTGCAATATATCATTAAAAAGTTTTCTTTGCTGAAAATTTTTTCTAACTTTCTTTAAACTGTTTTTCTTTGATCTGAAATAGATCGCTTTCAGTTATGTTTTGCTCTTTTAAAAATCTTTTGATGTTCGAAAGCTACTGGGAGTTCATCGGAGTTCAATCTAAGAAGAAAACTTGAATCAGCCCAGGCTATAAAAACAAATACGAACAGTAGAGCTTTAAGCTGATAAACTATCTCTTGAAATGGGTATAACTTCGTACAAATTAGAGTTATACCTTCGAATCGAAGCTAAAGGAATGAATAATTAAACTTAAAATTACAGTATCAGTCCAGAGTGGACCTAAGCTGAATCAGCTCAGAGTACAAACAGAATGCGAGTGTACTGACTCAGAATAGAAAATCAGCTCTGGCCTGTTTGGTCAACTCAGATTAGAAAAAGTCAACACAAATGAGCAGACTGGATTATGATGTTCAAACAAAGTCAACTCAGACAGGACAATGAAATCAGATCACGAGCTGAGATCGGCTCGGAGTAGAATTAGACCGTGACTTAAAATCAGCTCGAAAAAAACATATCGCAAACTTAGCTCAAAATTACTAACAGCTTAGAAGATTATCTTACTCTGAAGCAATCAAAAATATCTAAAAAAACATTCTAGAAACAAAAACATGTATGTTACTTGCAGAACATCCCAGAATTTTCGAGAAGAAACTGGATCGAACATCATAAACATTTTCTAACAAATTTTTCTGAATCAAAACTTCAGCAAACCAATACTTTCTCAAGAAAATTGCATGAACTTAACTCTGTGTTCTTCAAAAAAGTTTCTCAAACCTTCAAAATTAAGATTATCATTGTGAATTTATTGATTTCCTGGGCTTTAGAGTTTTGTAGCATCGTGGAGACATGCATTGAGTAGAACATTCACGATGAGCGCAATGAGACAGCTCGCGTAGCTCCCGAACTCTCTATGTTGTGGTTATTACGATTGGTGATGATGAGTTAGCAGAGACCCGTTAATTTCATTGAGACGACCCGAGTAGCTCTCGAACTCTCGATGTTGTAGACACTACTGTTGTTGTTGATCTATTCATTGGGACTCCAATTTTGGTACCCGTTATTCAGTTGTTACCAGACACACAAATATGTACATTGGCCTTCATAGGGAGTGGAAATTATAATTTAAGTGATGTCAGGGACTGGAAAGTAAATTTTACTAACAAGGGGACGTAAAGCAAGTCTGATTATGGGGAGGTTTTTATAATTTACCCTCCCCATGATGATAATGTGAGTAAAAAAGAGAATATGAGTGTTAGAAAGCACATATGATTGGATCAAAAAATAGATCGTGCGCTATAGTACAGGGAACAGATCGCGTGCAATCTGAACTCTACGAAAATAAAACTAGCGAGAGCTGCAATAGCTTTGGTTCTTGAAATCAATGAACACCGATAAATACATCAGTTTAGATATAAAAACTACGCGAAAAACATCTGAATGTATTCTCTAAGATTTAAAATCAAAGCTGTAAGGTTTAAAAAACATGGGATTCAGAAAGCTGTAAAATCATACGTTAGAATTTGTTTATGGAAGTTCGGAGTCTCGCTCCTACGTCTCTCCTTCTTCCAAATCTGGAAGGCTTTGCTAGAAGACTTTGATCTTACACGATGTGTACATATCCACTCAGCTAGGACTTATTAACTGTCCAAAGCTGAATCCTAGATCTACTGCACAACAGCTCGCCGGCTGTGTGACTTCATCAACAAGAACTGTTTAACGTCTCTGTTCAAAGACTACATTGACTCTGTGTTTATTTGGGGTGTGATTCACTCAACTATTCTATTCAGCTCTCGGCTCTCATATGTGAGTGAATCTGTGTGTGAGATTTTAAATATTTACAGTGTATAACTCTCTTGTATCTCACACAGGGAAGTGCTCTGTGAGCTGATAGAGTAAGAAGACGACATAGACAATTAATCTCCTCGCTGTATATCTTCGACAGCTTCCTCTTCTCTTTCCTTCTTCCCGTCAACTATTCATTTTCTTCTTCAGTTTAGCTCTCAGCTTTATATAGCCTCTAATCTGATATATCCAATGGACACAAGTTCGTAGCCGTTTAAAAGCTTCTGTAAAGTTCTGACATAGTTGTACTATGTGTCCTTCGTAATTTAATGTGTTTGCAGGTTTGTTGACTTTGAACCTATTGGGAAGCCGCGGTGGATCCGGATCACGCCTCCCGGCGAGGCAGCGGAAGAACAAAAACAATATCAGGAGACGATCAATACAATTCAAATAAACACAACCATAGGGTGTTTAGAGATTGCTACCTTGCTGGCAAATCGTGCCTGGCTCCGACCGGTTTTGTAAAGAAAACGGCACTTCACGGTAGGCGACGGTAGATATCGTCAATCAGGTCCACGACCAGAGACGGGATTCCTTCGTCAGCCTGCACTAGAAGGCCTGACGAGATCTGCGCGGACGGATTCTCCTCGTCAAGATTGGCCGGAAACAATTTTCCGGCGAGCGGCGGCGGCGACGGCGGCGGCGCGGCGTGAGGTTGAAGAAGAGAGGGGGCGGCGGCTCTTAAGCTCTAGGGTTAGGTTTAATTGTGTTGTTTTTTTGTTCTAATGAAGTTAAGTCTAATTAAATAGACTTAGTGATGGATTTGGATCCGGCCCAACGGGCTCGGGTCCAACGGATGAATATTCGGTTCATCCCCATCACCGAGACTTCACCTAACTCCGATCGCCGATCAGATCGGACTGATCGACTCAGTTTCCAAAACTGAATGCTATGATCTGAAAAACCATTTTTCAGAACCCTAGTGCAAAATGACCGTTTTGCCCCTCAACCTCGGCAAATCACGATTTGACCTCTGTTGACTTTTAGGAAGTCGCACTCCCAAACTACTCTTCGTATGCTCAACACATTGAGCTGAGTATCCGTACGGGAATCTCGAATCCAGTACTTGTGTGACCCTCAATGGTTCAGGGATACAGCTAGCCGTAGGCCCACAACCATTGTGGCTCCGGAATCACAATTCCGGACTTGCCCATCGGATCATGGTAAGAGCGTCTAGCAACATCGCCCCATGATCCCATAGGTATCACTGATAGTGCCTGCAAGAACCAGTTGGTCGTGGTTAGCGTACAGTACGGTCCTTTCAATCCATATATCCCGATCAGATCAACGACCATTGGTAAAATCGAGAGTCGCTATAGATCCGATAGCTATGCATACATCTTGGAGATCGAATAGTGACAT
>KV007509.1:760187-781645 GCA_001598015.1 Dorcoceras hygrometricum
TTGTAGAGAGGAGAGGGGCGGCGGCTACAATTAGGTTTAGGGTTTATGAGAGTGTGTTAAGTGTTAAGTCTAGGCTTAATTCTACCTTAATTAGAATTAAAGGTGGACTTGGACCGGCCCAATGGGCCCGGGTCCAACGGATGAACATTCGGTTCATCCCCATCACCGAGACTTCACCGTAACTCCGATCGTCGATCAGATCAGACGGATCGACTCAGTTTCCAAAACAGAATGCTATGATCTGAAAAACCATTTTTCAGAACCCCAGTGCAAAATGACCGTTTTGCCCCTCAACCTCGACAAATCACGATTTGACCTCTGTTGACTTTTAGGAAGTCGCACTCCCAAAATCCTATTCGTATGCTCAACACATTGAGCTGAGTATCTGTGCGGGAATCTCGAATCCAGTACTTGTGTGACCCTCAATGATTCAGGGATACAGCTAGCCGTAGGCCCACAACCATTGTGGCTCCGGAATCACAATTCCGGACTTGCCCGGATCATGGTAAGAGCGTCTAGCAATATCGCCCCATGATCCCCTAGGTATCATTGATAGTGCCTGCAAGAACCAGTTGGTCGTGGTTAGCGTACAGTACGGTCCTTTCAATCCATATATCCCGATCACATCAACGACCATTGGTAAATCGAGAGTCGCTATAGATCTGATAGCTATGCATACATCTTGGAGATCAAATAGTGACATCGCGAGTGTAACTAGGTAAACACATTTACCTAAAACACTTCTAGTACTCTGGCCAGAGATTTATACACTATTATCCCCTCAGATAGCATAGGATATCCACGCATGTCTGCGAGCGATGAATCCTCGACAACGATGCATCGAATCCTACATGCATCGGGGTCTCACCCAATCCCACCGCCTGATGACCCCAAGTGAGTCGGCAAATGAGTCAAAGTGAGACGCCTATCATGTAGAGTCTCAATGATGTTTCTGTTAGAGTAGATGCCCAACTAGCCAACTTGTGGCGTGTAGGTTCATAGACTCTTGTATATGACAATCTTTATATATGATATTCGCATTTATTATATGGCGTTCTTTACTTTCATTGTGTGTATGATGATTTACAATTGCGTTGAGTAAAGACCTAGAATGCACTAATTTGCCCTTTCTATCAAGTAGAAATTCCCTTTCCATAAAGGTGGCATTCCTAGAGACAAACAATTTTGTCTCGCTGGGATAGTAGAAATAGTATCCAATGGAATTCTTTGGATACCCAATGAAGTAGCATAAGATGGATCTCGTATCCAGCTTATCTCCCACTGTCTGCTTCACGTAAGCAGGACATCCCCAAATCCTCATAAATGAGTACTTGGGTGGTTTGCCCATCCATATCTCTACGGAGTCTTATCCACTGCCTGGGTGTGGACATTGTTCAACAAAATTCCCGCCGTTTCGAGCGCAAAGCCCCAAAACGAGGTCGGAAGCTCAGTGAAGCTCATCATAGATCGAACCATGTCCAACAAGGTCCGATTACGACGCTCCGCTACACCATTGAGCTGTGGTGTGGCCGGAGGGGTCCCGTAACAACAACTTAAAATTTGAAGACAGAAATAAACTAATATCTCCTACAGCTACTGCAGCAACTCTTGCTCCATTGCCAAGCCTCAAGTGGGTCTCACCCTCTCTAAGACGTCGACTTCTTGTCATTACCTGCAAATCATTGCAGATATGAGATCCACATCCGGTATCAAGTACCCAAGAAGTTGAATTTAGAGACATATTTATTTCAATATAGAACATACCTTTTGCAACTGCTCGAGGTACTCCTTGCAGTTCCTCCAATGCCCAGCCTTGTGGCAGTGGTGGCAAACGTCCTCGCTCTTGTTAGGCTTAGAAGCCCTTGCCTTCGGCTTCTTGGCAGACTTTTCCTCTTTCGCAGGAGCAGAACGCTTCTTGCTCTTGCGTCTGGGTCCTTTCTTCGCAGAGGAAGAAGAACCCAGAAGGAGGACGGGTTTGTCCTTCTTTATGGTCCCCTAGAACACTACAAGCATGTTCACCACCTCTTCAAGGGTGGCTTCCAGCTTGTTCATGTTGAAGTTGACCACAAAGGGGTCAAATGCAGCGGGTAGCGAGAGGAGAAGTAAATCCACAGACAGCTCATGCGGAAGTGCGATATCAAGGCCCGACAGCTTTTCAATGAGCCCAATCATGAGAAACCCATGCTCGCGGACCGAAGTCCCATCGCGCATGCGACTCGTCATCAGCTCCATGACAGCCGTGAACCTCTCATGTCGAGAGTTCTCCCCGTACAGCTCTTTGAGATGATGAAGTATGTCAGCAGCATACTTCGTCTTCTCAAAACGCCGTTGCATTTCATTGGACATCGATGCCATCACATAGCTATTTCATAATTAAAATCACATTTTACTAATTTTAATTGTATCAATATTGGGTTTAAAACAATTTTAGGCCAAAAAACTTAAAATTTCAAAATCGATCAAAACCGGGCCGACATCGCATACCTGCCCGAAAACTTCACGGGCTGCCCGGGACAGGCCCGAACCAAACCCTAAAAGAATTCAGACCAGCCGTCACGACATCGCCGGAGCGGCGGCCGCCACACGAAAAATCGCACGGCGGCGCACGATGTCGCGCGGCCAGCGAGCTTGCGCGCAACCAGCACGCCGCAGCGCCGCACAACGATCGGCCAGCCTTCGTCGCAAGCGTGCGGCCAGCAAGCGTGCAGCCTTCGCGACCAGCGGTCGTCCATCGTCTCGAGTAGCTGCGCCCCATCGTCGACCAGCAACGGCCGCGAGATCGCGCAACGCGTCCAGCCAGCGGCGCAACAACGAGCGCAACGGCCGGCCAGCACGCGAGCAGCGACTTGCGCGAGGCAGCGCTACATCTTCGGCCACCACGTGCAACCGGTGCACACGGCGTCGCGCGACATGCGCGTGAGATTGCGCGGCTGTTAGCGCCGCCACAAGCGGCGGCGGCCCGGTGGTCGAGATCCCGATTTTCGTTTCCGATTCTGAAATTCAATGTTAGATACAATTCAGGCAATACATATTGATCAGATCCGAGAAAACCTGGCTCTGATACCACTGTTGGGGGATCCGGATCCGCCCCTCGGCTAGGCAGCGGAAGAACAAGAAACAGGTGCCGGGAGGCGATCAATACGAAAAATCAGACAATTACAGTAATCGTCATACATAGGGCGTTTTAGCATGTTACCTCGCTGGCACTTGTGCCTGGCTCCAACCGGTATTACAATAATCCGGCTCTTCTCGGTAGATTGCGGTAGTTTACGCCAATCCGGTCCACGACCAGATCCGAGACTCCTTCGTCAGGCTGCACTAGAAGCCCTGACGAGATCAGCACGAACGGATTCTCCTCGTCGAACTGGCCGGAAACAGTTTTCCGGCGACGATCGGCGGCGGCGGCGCACGGCGGGCGGCGGCGGCGGCGCGTTTGAGAGGAGGGAGGCGGCTACTATTGTAACGACCAGCTCATTTAGAAGTCCACAATTAGAAAGATATGAGATTGAGGGATTACATTGCTATTTCAATTCGATTCTTGAATATTTCAGTCTACGTTATGATCAATCTTTATATTATTATGGATTGATATTCAAATACTAGAATACAAGTACCGTAGATGTTAATGACTTCTGCGAACCAAATGGATTCTCTGTTTAACTAAAAATTCTCGGTTTCCATGCATATCTTTTGTTTTGAAAAAAAAAAAAAACCAGAGCACGCTTTCTTAAGAGTTTTGCATATTGATAACGTGTTTGTTTTCCTTAGACATAGTGAATCATATAAATAGGATCTTAAGCTGCTTCATGCATCATTACTTTCAAACTAAATCATATTAAGCGGTGCTCGCTCTCAAAGAAGCCGAACCAAAATACTTTCAAAAGTGTTTTAGAGGAAACAGGCGGTGCGCAAGAAGTATATTGAATTTCTGCTGTTCTTGTGTTAAAGATACCAGGCAAGTAAACTCTGTTTCTTGCTCACTCAATAGAAAGCATATATTCGATTCTGTCCTTATGTTATGTATGAGTTTTAAAGGAAGATGGTTTCGACTGTTCTTCAAAGAAAAACCATAAAGTTCATGCTCTGTTTTATGAAAAAGTTGAGTTACTGTAAATTTTGATTCAAGGATGATTTAGAAAATGTTTTGGTGATGTTATTCTGATGAATTCCTGAGTTTCCAGTGATTCATTCATCGAAGTAGCTTACAAGTAGCTTATTCGATTCTTTCCAGAAGTTTTAAAAAAAAAAGTATGTCGAAGTCTTTAGAGGAAGGTAACCTTCGTAGTTCATGGTTATCTACAATAGGAAAGCTGGTTTTATACCTCTGCTGATATTATCGTATCGAAAATATTCTAAGTATGAAATCAGCAGGTTCACTTCTTTGTTTTCGTAAATTCAGCAGATGCTTTGTTTTCGTAAATTCAGCAGATGTTTTGTAAAATCAGCAGATACATAAATCAGCAGTAGCGATTGGTCGTAGCAACTGAGTTATGCGCTACGACATCGTTTTGATTTATAATTATTTAAAAGACCTCACGACTGGATTCTTGTCTTGCGACTGATTCCTATTCGTTGCGACTGGTACTGTTCACCAGCAGATGTATTTCATTTCATTATTTCAGCAGTTGCTTTACTTGTTTCTAAGTACTGTGCATTCAGCTGGTATTAGTCTCGCGACTGGTACTGTTTACCCAGCTGGTTACTGTTCATTCTTCGTCTTCTTCATTAGATAACGAAAAGCTCTGAATTTGATCTTCCTTCAATTCTAGATAAGTCTAATGAATCTTCCGACTTATCTGACAGATTCAACTAGCTAAATTATTCAGTTTTCATCTTCGCAAGCATTACAAGGAAATCCTTTATAGTTCCAGAACATCACTAGATACACGAAAACCAGTAGCTCAAATAAAAAGAAAGAAAACAGAGCAGAACGTTGTTTTACGAAATGTTTTAAGTTATGACAAGGAAAAAGGTCCCAAATGAAAAGGTGAGTGCGCGGCTGACGAACCGTGTGCCCTTTTAACCAGGAAGGACTAGGATTACAGGTCGACGGATCTGTATACCCCTTCAACCATGAGCCATAGTGCTAAGACTGATATCAGGAGTTTGATCAAACGAAATGGACCAAATGTTTAAAGTATTGTCATAATTTTCCCAGAAAATGAAAAGAAGAGTATAAGAGTGATTACGATCACAGCTCTTAAAAGATGTTTAAAGGAAATGTTTTCAGAATTGATTTATGCTTATGCTTTCGATTACTGCTAGACTTCATAAGTTATAATACGCTTGTTCATTCTTAAGCGTAGCATTCAGACTCCAGTACATACCAATTCTTGAGCAATTGTGTTCTTACTTTTCTTATTCCAGATTTTTACCTGCTGGGCCTTTGGCTCACTAGTTTTTATTGAGTGCAGGTAATTCTCAGCAGGAAGATGGAGGGAAATGAACAGGATGGAAGGAATGTGTTTATCGTGGACAACAGAGTTTTTTTTTTGAGAACGCCTTGTATTGTAGTAAATATTCTGAGGTAGTTGTATCAAAAACAAAATTCCAGAGCTTGTTTCGTTTTAACCAAACGTTATCACACTACGAGATGCATTATTGGCAGATTGTTATAGTTGTTCTCTTCATTCCCGCACCATTGCATATATTGTTCTAGATTCCTTACTCCCCTGAATATGAAACAGTCCAATATACTCGTTTCAACCCAGATAGTTAGTAGCGATCCATTCTCCAACGTTCATAACTTGTGATTTCGTTCAATTGAACCCCAATACTTATAATTATTCCGTCAAGAAAATGAGGGTCGTTACAACTATAGCTAGGTATAGGGTTATGAATGTAGTGTTATGAGTTGAGTTAATTATGAAGTCCTTAATGTCTAATTAAATAGACTAACAATGGACTTGGACCGGCCCATCGGGCCCGGGTCCAAATGACGATATCCATTGCTGCGACTTCATCGTAACTCCGATCACCGATCAGATCGGACCGATCGACTCAGTTTCCAAAACTGAATGTTATGATATGAAAAACAATTTTTCAGATCACCTAACCCCAAATTGCAAAATGACCGTTTTGCCCCTCAACAGCGTCAAATCCCGGTTTGACCCCTGTTGACTTTTAGGAAGTCGCACTCCCCAAATCCTCTTCTCGTGCTCAACACATTGAGCTGAGTATCCGTGCGGGAATCTCGAATCTAGTACTTGTGTGACCCTCAATGGTTCAGGGATACAGCTAGCCGTGGGCCCTTTACTCAACGTAATTGTAAATCATTACACACATAATGAAAGTAAAGAATGCCATATAAAAGAATGCGAATATCATATATAAAGATTGTTTGTACAAGAGTCTATAAAACCCACACGCCACAAGTTGGCTAGTTGGGCATCTACTCTAACAAGTACAACCAAGACCTCGGACTTATCCACTCGACAAATGGTATCCACTTGGAAAATCCGAACGAGGGTAGTTCGATAGATCACCAGGTCACTATCTATCTGCATGCTCAGAACATCACAATGTTCCCTACCAATGAAACATGGTACTTCGCATCGCAGATACTAGTCTCGAGCTCGGGCGGCCTTATCCTCATTTTGACGGCCCAATCGACTAGGAACATGTTTAGAATACAAAGTGACTATTAGATGTGTTTCATGATAGCCGTCATACCCACTATCACATCTAACATACACTTTAGTGTATTCTAGGTCTTTACTCAACGTAATTGTTAATCATTATACACACAATGAAGTAAAGAACGCCATATAAATAAATACGAATATCATATATAAAGATTGTTATACAAGAGTCTATAAACCCACACGTCACAAGTTGGCTATTTGGGCATCTACTCTAACAGAACCTGTGAGCTCTGCCTCGATCAGACAAATTATTTTGTCTTCTAGTATTCTGAATAAAGTTTGTACAAACTAATTCGTCTGAACTGATCTCCTTTCTGGTATGAACTTCCCTTCTGATCTGATCTGCCTGTTCTATTCTTCTGTCAACTGATAAGCTGATCAGATCTGGTAGAAGCTCTTTCTGATATGTTCTATATACTGCACTTCAATTCTCATCTTGATATGTTCATACTTATATTCTTTTGATCTGATTCGCTTCTGGGATGCTCATCTCTGCTGAGTTGTTCTGAGCTGCTCTCTTATCATCAGATCTGTTCTGCTCTGTTCTTCCTCTTTTATCTATTCAATCTTGCTTCTTCTTCTTCTCAGCTGATAGTCTCTCTCAGCCGATTCTATCTATTCTGCCATGAGCTGACTCTATTATGTTATGATCTAAGCTGATCTGAACTAGTTCTCTGATATGATCTAATCTGGTTACTTTGAGCTGATTCTGTACTGTTCTTCCCTGAACTGCTCTAAGCTGATCTGAAACTGCTCTAACTCAAAGCACCATCTACGCTAAACTGATCTGCACTTCGTAACTGAGCTAAGCTTTTCTTATACTGTACAGCTCTTCAGCTCTCAGCTCGGCCCTGATCTGATTTGATTCAGCTGCTCTTGCTCCGAGCTGTATCAGCTTATATCTTCTGAGTTGATCTGGTCGATATCTGAGTTTGTTCAGCTCTCAGCTGAATTGTTCTAAGTTGCTCTCCCTAGACTGGTTTTTTCTGTTGTTGGATCTATATTTATATATCAGAATCTTAATTTTGATTAACACAAAACTTGCTGTAATTTTACTAACGATTTAACTTAAGTGTGCAAGTTGAGCTGAAACATACAGACGCGAACTGGACCAGATCGGACGCGAGCTGGAACAGTACGCTGATGTCGTTCACATGTCCAAGCTGGAACAGTGAGGGGACGTCCGAGCTGGTACAGTGGAGGACATGTCTAAGCTGGAAGAGTAAGGGGACGTCCAAACTAATCTAGCAGTAAACATCCAAGCGTAGAGCAAGTGCAGCGTAGAGCAGCTCAATGGAAAAGAAGATGTACAGTTCTCAGAACAGAACATATTAGAATCAGCTCAGACATATTAGAAGTGCAGTATTAATCAAGATAAGCTGAGCAATCAGCTGAGCGACCAGCTGGGAAAAATCAGCTCAGCAACCAGCTGGTAGAGACCAGCTCATAGACCAGCTGGGTGAGATCAGTTGAGTGACCAGTCCAGAGTTCAGCAACCAGCTCAGAGAATAGCGAACAGCTCAGAGACCAGTCCATTAAGAGCAAAGCAGTTTGAACTTGAGTATATACGAGGAACAATTTAATCAAGTTCAAACTAATCTGCTGCAACGTCTACATCAAGACAAAGCTTAATTTAAGCAAAGGCTGCAGCGTATTAAATAAAGAGAGCTCAAAGTCTATAAAGCTTACAAATGCATTAAATGACAAAGGACGCAAGGTACATCTATGTCAGAACTTTTCAGAAGCCTTTTCAACGGCTACACTTTTGTGAACAGATATATTTGCACATAGGCTACATATATCAGCAGCAAACAGCAAGCAGAACACACACACATACAACGATAGAGAAAAACAAAAAGAAAAGAAATGGGAAGAAATTGAGTTATCAGCTTTAAAGAAGCACTTCCCTGTGTGTGAGAAAATATATGAGAGAGTGAGCTTACACTGTAAACTTCTCACACATAGATTCCCTCACAATTTTGAAATATGAGCTTATATTAGAATAGCTGAGTGAATCACAAACAAACACAAATCATTGTAGCCTTTCTCACATAGGCGTAAAAGAAGTGAGTTAGATACACGCAGCTTGCGGGCTGGTGTGCAGTGATTGCTAGGAGTTCTCGCAGTCTGCTGGGCTGTTGGAATGGGTTGCAGCGAGGGTCGCTGTAATCAAAGTCTTCTAGTAGATTCTTCCCGTTGTGGAAGAAGGGGGACGTAGGATTCAACTCCGAACTTCCATAAACAAATTTCTGTGTTCTCATTTTCTTTACTGCTTACTGCATACTGCATACATTTGTTTAAAAACCTGTTTATTTAGCTTTCAATTTACAGAGGGTAGTTCAGGTCTAATTTTGCTCATACCTGATCTATTTCTCGGTGCTCAAAACATTTCAAGAACATGAGCTATTGCAGCTTGAGATTGAACAGACTAGATCACGCGACCAGCTTATGCGCGATATGGTTGCTGGCTGTGTGCTGATTTTCAAAATACTTTTTAAATGCACGTAATTTGTGAATTTTCGATCCTATCATCTGTGCCGATCTTTTCTCTAAGCTGGATCAGCTTGGATGTCGTCTGTTGGATCAGTTGGGAGTCCTCTACTGAATCAGCTTGGATATCTTCTCAATCGAACTCAGTTCGTCGCTTTTCAGCTCGTGTCTAATCTGCTCTGCTTCAGCTTAGACCTGGGCACTCGATGAAATCGTTAGAATCATAAGAACAAGTTTTGTGTTCATCAAAATCCATTTGATCTACGTACCCGATCCAACAACGTACCCACCTATCAAACAATTCATTCAAAGAACAAAAAAGGAAAAGAAAACTTTAGTTTATGAACGCTACCTTTGTCAATTAAAAACCATATCTTACATTACAAGAAAACGGGTTACAGAGACGAAAAAACAATCTCCGAAGTCTATTTGTTCGTCTCTGAAGAATATTTGGGACGACATATTCCATCTCAAAAATCCATTTCAAAAGACCGGTCCTTAATTTGTAAACGTATTGTTCCGTGTCTAATTTTAGAAACAAATTCGGATAGTTTTTACTCTGAAAAATTACATTAGTTTCAAATTTGAATTCTGCTTAAAATTTATCTCAAATCAGTTATTATCCGATCTTAATAATATATAAGTATAATTCTATTCAAATCTTATCTCGAAACTTGTCTCAAATCGTAGTTATCCGGACTTCAAAAATATACCAAAATGATTGTATTTTGTCTCAATTCGTCTCTAATTTTGTATTTCATCTCTAATTTTTTTTTTTTGAAATCCACCATTATTCAGTTTTAGATAATATACAGAGCATTATTCCATTCCTTTATAAATTCTTATAACTCTGCATATAAATTTGTATATAAAATTTAATTATCGCACTCATGATATATATAATTCTTTACTAAAATTATTAAAGCCATGTAATTTCTAAACTCAAGTAACCATGTAACTACATTACCATGAAAAAGATTCACATCATCCAACCAAATAATTAGTCAAACTAAACCATAAGTATCTAAATAAATTTTAAAATCTTCAAGCAATCTAATCTTTGCACAATTGTCACTGTACTCACGAGCATCGATTTTTGTATATAAGTATCTTCACTACATCTCACCTCTTGAATTTTTTTGAAAAAATTAGCCTATTAAAGGACTAATTTTGTATAGATCAGAGTCATCTTGACCATACATGTTTTGAATAATGGATATGCACCGGTAGATAAGGACATGAGGGAGATAACATATAACAGGTCGACCACAGAGCATACCTCATAATATTTCAGTGAGAAATATACTTCAAACGAGAATCGAACCCACGAAGCCGTAGAGGAGATCTCATGTTACCCCAAGTTTTATCAACTCGCATTTGCCTCTGGGCCTCACCTCTTGAATCATTTTATGGATCATGCACCTCCTTTGATAATTGTTTTCTCTCATTCTATGTCTTCTTATAAGCTTGTCTTCTCTCTAACATAATGCAACTTTGTCGACTTGGGATAATTTTTTCCTTATTTTTTTACATTCTTTTAATATTACCCCCATATCTTCATTTGCTTTCATTTGCTCTGTCACTTCCATTGAGCATGTGTTATTCTAGAATATTATTGATGCCCCCTATTACCCGAGGACCGAGCAGCACGCTCCAGACCCCGACCTGCGCCATTAAGATCGGGAAGTCGCCCGAGGATTCATGCCCAGATCGGAATGTGTTTTTCGAGGACAGTGTCATGTCTACCAGAATCCAACCCAGATACGTCTTTCCTTATGTGAACCAGAATCCAATCCAGATACGTCTTTCTTTATTTGAACGACAAGATCACCGAGGATCGCGGAGAGTATCTCGTCGGAGATACTCGATTTAGGCGAATATTCGCCGGGATATGCTCTCTCCACCGCCTAGCCCATCTATAAATAACAGGTACGTCTTATTCATTCATTCATTCATTCACATATACCTTCACGCATTCGTTTTCTCCCAGCACACATATTCTCTCATTTTGCTTTCACATCCTGCCTGACTTAAGCATCGGAGGGGCTTCGTCGGACACGCTTCCGACGCCCTCTGACTTGTGATCTGTGGCTGCAGGCATCCTGAGGAACCGCCTTCCAATCGCTATCAATCCCGACGACCGACGTCCCGAACTTCTGAGGTGGTATCAGCTCAGTGGCTGAGATAATTTGGATACATCAATTGGCGCCGCCTGTGGGAAACGTAGAAGAAGAAAAACAAGAATGCCACCAAAGAGGACTAGAGCTCAAGATACCGGAGAAACCAGCAACACAGAGAGTTTCTCACGGGGGTCGGAGAATCCCAATCTCACGACAGCCCAGATATCTCAACTAGTAGCAACTACTGTGGAACAGATATTGGCAAACCGACCTGAGTCGCGCCTGCCGCCCGATCAGCAATCCGAGGAGATCAGGAATCTTTGGGAGTAAGTTTCCCGGCTGAGGGAAGAAAGAAGCTCGACACCTCCACCCCTCCCAGCTCTGGAGGTACCCTTCTCTGCTGAGGTACTGGCTGTTGAGTTACCTCAACATTTTAAGTTCCCGAACTTCGGAGAGTAAGACGGGATGGGAGATCCCAAGGAGCATCTGTCTCGATTTGAAAACACCGTCCTCCTCCACCAGTATGCTGATCTCATCAAGTGTAGAGTTTTCCTCACTACCCTCGTTCGATCTGCACAACAGTGGTTCAATATCTTGCCAACCGGGAGTATCAAGAGCTTTCAGGATTTTAGTCAGGTATTCTTTTATCAGTTCGCTAGTAGCAAGAAGCAACCGATGACCACGCGAATCTGTTTACGGTGAAGCAGAAAGAACGAAAGAGTTTTCGGGAATATATCCGGTGTTTCAACAGAACTATTATTGAGGTACCATCCGTCACGCCTGATTTGCTGATCGGGGCATTCACCAAATGGTTGCGAGGGGGTGATTTATTCAATTCTCTGGTCAAAAAGTCCCCGAATACGTTTGATTATCTCCTCACGAAAGCATAGAAGTATGTCAACGTGGAGGAGATACAGCCCTCGAGGAGAAGTGAACAGAAAATAACACCTTTGCCTGGTCGAGATATTCGGACGGAGAGAGCCCCGCCAAGGCCATCCAGACAAGAACCTCCTTTAATTTTGGGGGATTTCACCGCTCTGACGCCATTGAAAATAAGCACGGTTCGGGCTTTGGAAATTTGTGATGAGCGGAAGGTGGTGCAACGACCTTTGAGAAGTTAGGGGGCCCCGAGGAACCCATAAATTTTGTGATTTTCACAGGGATTATGGTCACACCACCTCGGAGTGCCGACATCTGGACAATGAGTTGGAGCGCATCATCCAGAGTAACCCTGATCTGAGGTCGGTATTAGTAGGGGATGGAAAACCTCAAAGAGACAAGAGGACCCGAGGAGGAGAAAATTGACGACATGATAAGAGACCAATAGGGAGAGAGAGAACACCCCAGAATCAGGATCGGGACTCTCCCCGAGGAGAGCAGTGATCACCCCAACCTCGGGGAGTCATCCAAATGATATCAGGAGGAACTACTGACGGGGACTCCAATCAGGAGAGGAAAGCACGATGTCGTCGGATGGACGTCGGGGAAGTAGAGAAGAAGCACTCGAGGCCAATAATCTTGTTTGGCCCCAAGGACTTACCGACAGATGTTGAGGCACATAATGATGCTCTGGGTATTCGGGCAATGATTGCAAATTATGAAGTGGTCCGCATCTTTGTGGATTCAGGAAGCTCAGTCAATGTGTTCTTCAAGGTGGCCGTAGATCAGATGGACCTCGGGGAGTATCGTATGGATCCAGTTTAGACACCATTGTTTGGGTTCACAGGTCATTCTTTACAACCTGTGGGGGTCGTTCAGTTGCCTCTGTCACTTGGATCAGGGAAGTACATGAAGACTAAGGTCGTCGAGTTTACTGTGGTAGATGCACCTTCTTCCTATAATGTCATCCTGGGAAGGCCAACCATGTTCGCCTTCATGGTCGTGGCCTCGGCCTTGCATCAGAAGATCAAGTTCCCGATAGGCGATTCAGTGAGTGAAGTACTTGGAGATCGAAAGATGGCAAGGAAATGTTATGTGGAAGAACTGAGAGTGGAGCAGAAGGTGGCTAAGTCCCTGGCCCAAGACTATCCTAGGGCTCGGGAGGATAGAGGTGTAAACATGGTCGGGGAAGATTTTCAGCTGACCACCGAGGATGAGGAGGAGGAAGTAGTTCTCATTCCCCTGGCTGGGATAGTAAAAATCGCCAAGACCCTTTCAGAGGATGTGCGGGCACAGTTGATCCAGTGCCTGAAAAGGAACAAGGATGTGTTCGCTTGGTCCCATTCTGACCTGAAAGGGGTCAGGCGCGAGGTGATGGAGCACCGATTGAACGTCTCCCTGAACTCCCGACCAGTCATTCAGAAGAGGAGACACTTCGGCCCCGAGAAGGATGTGGTGATTAGGAGTTAGGTCGGAGATTTATTGCAGACCGGGCATATAAGAGAGGTACAATTTCCTACTTTGTTGTCTAATGTTGGTCTAGTACCTACTACAGGAAAATGGCGGATGTGTGTGGAATTTCGAGATCGGAACAAAGCATGCCCCAAAGAATGTTATCCGCTCCCCAGAATTGATCAATTCGTCGATTACAACTCGGGTCACGAGCTGCTCAGTTTTTTGGATACTTATCAGGGATATCATCAAATTCCCTTAGCCGAGGAGGATCAACGTAAGGTCGGTTTTATTACGGCAGATGGGACATTCTACTATGTTTTCATGCCCTTCGGACTTAAGAATGTGGAGGCAACTTATCATAGGCTGATGACAAAGTATTCAAGAAGCAGATCGGGAGAAACTTCTAGGTATATTTCGACGAAATATTGGTGAAGACTTGGGAGGAGAACAATTTTATATCCGATGTTGAGGAAACTTTCAATACTCTTCGGGGTTATCAGATCAAGTTGAACCCCCGCAAGTGTGTGTTCAGAGCTCGGACTGGAAAGTTCTTGGGGTACATGGTTACTCGTCGAGGAATTGAAGCCAACCCAGAGAAGGTGTGGGCTCTTGCTTCCATGTGCCCTCCTCGAAACATTCAGGAGGTCCAGAGTTAACAGGGAGGATCGCAGCGCTCTCTCAATTTATCTCCAGATCGGCTGACCGCGGTCTCCCTTTCTTCAAGATACTCCACAAAGCCAAGCATTTCGAGTGGAATGAACATAGCAAAAGGGATTTTCAGGAGTTGAAAGAGTACCTGAAGGGTTTGTCAGATCTCAACAAGCCCGAGCTCGGGGAACCCCTGTTTGTTTATCTCGTCGTCACCCACAAGCGGCTAGTTTAGTTTTAGTTCGGGAGGAAGGACAGATGCATCAACCAGTGTATTTTGTGAGCCATGCTCTGAAGGGGGCTGAACTGAATTACACCACACAGGAAAAGTTGGCCCTGGCCTTGGTTATTATAGCTCGGCGCCTCATGCCTTATTTTCTATCTCATACAATTATCGTACTCACCAACAGTGCATTGGACCAGATTGTTTCTCATCCCGATGCTTCAGAAAGGCTCGTCAAGTGGGCCACAGAGCTCAGTGAATCTGATATACAGTTCAAGCCTCGGGCGGTGATAAAAGCACAAGCATTAGCAGATTTCTTGGCAGAGACAGTGCACATCGAGTAAGAGTAGAGGTGGAAGGTTTAGTGGGGTCTTCTTGCTCATCTGGAAGCGGCCTCGGGGTAGTCATGGCGTCCTCCTGGGGGAAGAAACAAGTCTGACGGTAACTCTGGACTTCAAGGCCTCCAATAACGAAGGAGAGTATGAGGCCCTGCTTATCGGGCTCTGAGCAGCAAAGAATATGGGGATAGCTCGGGTAGTACTCTATTCTGATTCCCAATTGGTATTTCAGCAGGGCAATGGGAAGTTTGACATAAAAAATGAGAAAATGATGAAGTATGCGAAGGATTTGGGTAGGCTGAACCTTTTTCGAAGTTATTCTGGAGCAGATACCTCGGGAAAATAATGAAAAGACGGATAGACTTCCGCGTATGGCTAGCTCTCTTGCTCTTTCCTCGGGAAAAGGATTACATGGAAAGGAACTGCTCTCACAGGTGAGATAGGTTGGGCAGAATCATGGAGAAATACCACCTCAGACTGGCGACACGACATCATTGAATACATCTACAAAGGGTCGTGCCCGAGGACCCTCGTCGGGCTCGAGAAATCAAGCGTCAAAGCCTGCGCTTTGTGATGCTGGATGGAGCTATTTAATAGGTCCTTCTCACGGCCGCTATTAAAGTGTTTGGGTCCCGATGAGGCCAAATATGTACTAAGGGAAATTCACGAAGGATGTTGTAGAAATCACTTGGGGGCCGTAGCTTTAGCTCGGAAAGCTCTTCTCGTCGGGTTCTTCTGGCCTGCTATGAATCAGGACTCTACCACTCTCGTCCGATCTTGTCAAGGCTGTCAGAAACATTCTAACCTACAGAAGCTTCCCGTCGAGCCCTTGAAGACCGTCATATCTTCGTGTCCATTTGATCAGTGGGGCATGGATATAGTGGGACCTTTCCCGCCGGCTGGAGGATAGAGGAAATTTTTATTGGTTGCTGTCGAATACTTCTCCAAGTGGGTAGAGGCGGAACCCCTAGCGAAGATATCCGAGGCCAAGGTATTGAAGTTCCTATGGAAGAACATCGTGTCGCTTTGGAATACCTCGGATACTTATTTCAGACAATGAGAGACCGTTCTGTGGGGCAAAAGTTCGGGCTTGGTGTCAATAGTTGAAGATCGAGTAGGTTTTCACCGGTATCTTATCCTCAGAGCAACGGGCAAGTATAAGTCACAAACCGAACCATCGTGCAAGCCCTCAAGGCACAATTGGACTCGACAAAGGGAAGATGGGTGGATGAACTACCGAGTGTGCTCTGGGCTTATCGAACGACAACTCAAGCAGCCACTGGGGAAACACCTTTTTGCATGGTTTATGGAGCGCCCGTAGAGATCGGCCAGGATAGTCTTCGGGTCATGAAGTATGCATAGGATAATGATGAGGTACGTAGTTTCGAGCTGGACCATCTCAAGGAAAGAAGGGCTTGGGCCGCTGTGCGCCTATCGGAATATCAAAGAAGAATGGAGCAGGCTTACAATAGGAGAGTTCGAACTCGGAAGTATGAGCTTAGAGACCTCGTCTGGAGGAGGATACAATATCAGGGAGATATAGGGAAGCTTGACCCCAAGTACGAAGGGCCATACAAGGTGGTCGGGAAAGCGAGAGTCGCAGCTTATTACTTGGAGGACGCATAAGGGAAGAGAGGACGTCGGCCATGGAATATTATTCACCTTCGGAAGTACTATGCTTAAACGCTGCTTCTTTATCATTTGTAAGTAGTATGCCTAGGACCTATCACATTTTGTAAAAGTTAATCATATGGAATGAAAGATATTTTCCTCTTAACTCACTGTTCTTCCATAGTAACCTCCTCGGGTGGCAGCCCCACTCGAGCACATAAGCCGATCCGCTCGGCACTTAAAACCCATTCTTATGGGCACCTCCTCGGGTGACAGTCCCACTTGAGCGCATAAGCCCTCTGCGCTCGGCACTTAAGCCCCATTCTAATGGGCACATCCTTGGGTGGCAGCCCCACTTGAGCGCATAAGCCCGATCCGCTCGATACTTAAACCCCATTCTAATGGGCACCTCCTCGGGTGGCAGTCCCACCTGAGCCTGTAAGCCTGACTAAGCTCGGCATAACCTAAGACCAACCCCCATTGGCAACTCTTTGGGCGACGGCCTTGCTCGAGGACAATCCCTCAACGCGGGCCACGACCAGCTCGGGCCTCCTCATGGGTATAAGCTTACGAAGAACGAGAGACTAACCTATTCGAGGACCTATGCAGCTCGAGCACCGTTCTTCCATACTTGGCGACTTTCTACGCTTTTCTTTTGATAAAACTTAAGTCTTGGAGAACACTACTTTCATCGGGCGTCCTTTGCGGAATGGTCCTAATGAGACCACATAAATCTCGGGTTGCTTGGGTTATTCCGTTCGGATGTTCAGGTTATCCTTTGTTTTTCTTAGTTACTGTCAGGCCCGATGCACAACACAAAGATTAACCACGCAAAGAACAATCGTGGAAGCATTTAAAAGTGGCTAAAATTTTTCGATTTGGCCTGACATAGAAAATGTAATTTAAAATACACTGATACTCAAAATATTGGTTTTACAACAACCGAAAACCAAACAACAAGAGAATACAATACAAGCATAGAGTGACTCCCTAACAGGATAATCTCCAAATCAGCAATAGATCACATCACCACGGGGCATTCGCCGGCGATAGTTCTACTACGTAAATATAGAATATACATAACTGGGACACTCTATCCACCTCTCGGGCACTACCAGCTGGATCATCTCCTCGACCAGCTGAGAAACCTGGATAACATGTACAACAATAAATAGACAAACAATCCATCCCCAGAGGGACAGGGGTCAAACCCTAGTACGGAGAGCAACAACAACAACACATAGACAGCACAAGATATAATGAACAAGCTATGCATGCGGTGCCAACGGAATGCAAGATCAAGGACTAAAACGAAACAGGGAGTCAAAGGAGCTCAAGAACCAGCTCAGCAGCTGATAACAAATCTGAAAGACAAGGTGGCCATGGGGTATGTGAGAGCATGGTAGCTATCCACTAGTCTCAACATACTTTAATAGAGCATAAACAGATTACTCGAACTGCTGTTGCCAAAGCTCATGAGAGCATGGTAGCTATATACTCGTCTCATAGCGGCTAACAATAAACCAGCAGGGAGATGAGGATAACGGTATTGCCGCTCGTCCTCAACAAAGCCTCCTGGTACACACGGGTTAGCACAACAACAAAAGGCTAACAGGATATGAGCTCAACAAGAGTAATGTGTGTATGCAAATGCAATGGCTTGCAACAAACAGCACAGAATAATCACAAACAACAACAATGCGATAGCATACACACTGCACAGTATACTAGACACCATTCAACATATATCCATGCTTGTCAAAAAGCTGTAAATCAAGCTCACATCCGTACCTTAGTTTCTGAGCTACAATTACCACAACAAAGTTCCCGAGCAACTCAAATCTGGAACCTGATAAACCGACAACAACAACTAGCTCAGGGACGTAAAGCATAGAAACTCTAGCCGGGAGCTACGAGCTCAACCAGCTCTATCCTACTCTTCTAGCACAAAAGATAGCTCTAAACGGAGCAGAAGGTAGGATCTAGTACTTGTTGGGAAAGCGGTGGCGGATCCGGATCACGTCTCCCGGCGGCATAGCGGAAGTTTAAAAATAAGCGCCGGGATACGTTCAATACAATAAAATCAATACTATAAACCATTCATAGGATGATTTTCGGGGTGTTACCTTGCTGGCGTCTAGGCGCCTGGTTCCAACCAGAATCGCAGGGAGACTGGCTCTTCACGGTAGGCGGCGGTAGATTCGTCTAATCGAGTCCACGACCGGAAGCAAGGTTCCTTCGTCAGCCTGCACTAGAAGGCCTGACGAGATCAGAACGGACGGAAACCCCTCGAAAAGTTGGCCGGAACAAATTCCGGCGAGGGGCGGCGGCGGCGGCGATGGTGGTGGCCGGCGGCGGCGATATGAGGGAGAGGAGGGGGCGGCGGTTTGGAGAGCTAGGTTTAGGTTATGAGATTGAGTTATATCATAATGAAGCCCTAAGTCTCCTTTAATAAGACTAGTAATGAACTTGGACCGGCCCAACGGGCCCGGGTCCAAATGACGATATCCATCACTGCGACTTCGTTACAACTTCGATCACCGATCAGATCGGACCGATCGACTCAGTTTCCAAAACTGAATATTATGATCTGAAAAACCTTTTTTCAGAACCCCAGTGCAAAATGACCGTTTTGCCCCTCAACAGCGGGAAATCACGATTTGACCCCTATTGACTTTTAGGAAGTCGAACTTCCAAAAATCCTCCTCCTATGCTCAACACATTGAGCTCAGTTTCCATGCAGGAATCATAAATCCAGTACTTGTGTGACCCTCAATGGTTCAGGGATACAGCTAGCCGTGGGCCCGCAACCATTGCGGCTCCGAAATCACAATTTCGGACATTACCAACGGATCATGGTAAAGCTCCTAGCAACATCGCCCCATGATCCCCTAGGTATCACTGATAGTGCCTGCAAGAACCAGTTGGTCGTGGTTAGCGTACAGTACGGTCCTTTCAATCCATATATCCCGATCAGATCAACGACCATTGGTAAATCGAGAGTCGCTAAAGATCCGATAGCTATGCATACATCTTGGAGATCAAATAGTGACATCGCGAGTGTAACTAGGTAAACCCATTTACCTAAAACACTTCTAGTACTCTGGCCAGAGATTTATACACTATTATCCCCTCAGATAGCATAGGATATCCACGCATGTAAGCGAGCGGTGAATCCTCGACAACGATGCATGGACTCTTACATGCATCGGGATCTCACCCAATCCCGCCGCCTAATAACCCCAAGTGAGTCGGCAAACGGGTCAAAGTGAGACGCCTATCATGTAGAGTCTCAATGACGTTTCGAGTCGTGAGGACTAATCAGTACAACCAAGACCTCGGACGTTTCCACTCGACAAATGGTAACCACTTGGAAAGTCCGAACGAGGGTAGTTCGATAGATCACCAGGTCACTATCTATCTGCATGCTCAGAACATCACAATGTTCCCTACCAATGAAACATGGTAATTCGCATCGCAGATACTAGTCTCGAGCTCGGGCGGCCTTATCCTCATTTTGACGGCCCAATCGACTAGGAACTAATTCAGAATACACAGTGACTATTAGATATGTTTCATGATAGCCGTCATACCCACTATCACATCTAACATACACTATGGTGCATTCTAGGTCTTTATCCAACACAATTGTTAACATTATATAAACATAACGAAGATAAAGAATGCCATAAACAAATGCGAATATCATATATAAAGACTGTCATATACAAGAGTCTATAAACCCACACGCCACAAGTTGGCTAGTTGGGCATCTACTCTAACAATCTCCCACTTGCCATAAAGCCAACTACTCATCAGACGCAGTCCCATTGTTTCGCGATGTTTTTCAAAAAATGGTCCTGGCAAAGTGTAACGCCCCAAAATCCATAGGACCACATTTATGCATTCTATTAATCGTATGGGCCAATTGGCAATTTTAAATATTGTGTATCTGCTGAATTGTTGATATCAACAGGTAATGGTGCGCTGCGGCTGGTTCCAGCAGGTAACTCCAAAGAGCAATGCACAAGTTGGTTTGAAATTGATTGTAAAATGTTTTAAGGAGGTAAAATGATTTCTTGTCTCATAGTCGTACCATGCGGCTATGGCAAGTAAGATTCTAATTGACTTGAACATTGCGACTGGTGAAAAGGTTTCATCATAGTCAACACCTTGCCTTTGAGTGTAACCTTTCGCGACTAGTCGTGCCTTGTAGGTCACTATGGCTAATAAGATTCTAATCGACTTGAACATTGCGACTGGCGAAAAGGTTTCATCATAGTCAACACCTTGCCTTTGAGTGAACCTTTCGCGACTAGTCGTGCCTTGTAGGTCATTACCTTACCATCAGGCCCAAGTTTCCTCTTGTATACCCATTTGCACCCAATAGGAACAATTCCTTCAGGAGGGTTAACAAGAGTCCAAACTTGGTTCGCATGCATTGAGTCAAACTCAGACTGTATTACTTCAAGCCACAAATTAGAATCAGCATCGGAAATTGCCTCCTTGAAGGTTCTTGGATCAGATCCAATAACTTGATCACCTTGATCATCTTCAAGGAGAAAACCATATCTCTCAGAAGCCCTAGGAACCCTTTCGGATCTCCTAGGTGCGACCATTTCTGGTACTGGCTCTGGAGGTGCGAGAGACTCACTTGGTACTTCAGTTGGTTCTCGAACCTCTTCGAGTTCTACTATCTTGCCTTTTCTATCAAGTAGAAATTCCCTTTCCATAAAGGTGGCATTCATAGAAACAAACACTTTTGTTTCGTTCGGATAGTAGAAGTAGTATCCAATAGAATTCTTTGGATACCCAATGAAGTAGCATAAGATGGATCTCGTATCCAGCTTATGTCCCACTGTCTGCTTCACGTAAGCAGGACATACCCAAATCCTCATGAATGAGTACTTGGGTGGTTTGCCCATCCATATCTCATATGGAGTCTTATCCACTGCCTTGGTGTGGACATTATTCAACAACATTACCTCCGTTTCGAGTGCATAGCCCCAAAACGAGGTAGGAAGTTCAGTGAAGCTCATCATAGATCGAA
>KV007510.1:34990-47779 GCA_001598015.1 Dorcoceras hygrometricum
AAGTGGTTACCATTTGTCGAGTGGATAAGTCCGAGGTCTTGGTTGTACTGATTAGTCCTCACTACTCGAAACGTCATTGAGGCTCTACATGATAGGCGCCTCACTTTGACCCGTTTGCCGACTCACTTGGGGTCATTAGGCGGCGGGATTGGGTGAGGTCCCGATGCATGTAGGAGTCGATGCTTCGTTGTCGAGGATTCACCGCTCGCTCTCATGCGTGGATATCCTATGCTATCTGAGGAGATAATAGTGTATAAATCTCTGGCCAGAGTACTAGAAGTGTTTTAGGTAAATGGGTTTACCTAGTTACACACGCGATGTCACTATTCGATCTCCAAGATGTACGCATAGCTATCGGATCTCTAGCGACCCTCGATTTACCAATGGTCGTTGATCTGATCGGGATATATGTGTTGAAAGGACCGTACTGTACGCTAACCACGACCAACTGGTTCTTGCAAGCACTATCAGTGATACCTATGGGATCATGGGGCGATGTTGCTAGGCGCTTTACCATGATCCGATGGGCAAGTCCGAAATTGTGATTTCGGAGTCACAATGGTTGTGGGCCCACGGCTAGCTGTATCCCTGAACCATTGATGGTCACACAAGTACTGGATTCGTGATTCCCGCACGGAAACTGAGCTCAATGTGTTGAGCACTTGAGGATGATTTTAGGGAGTGCGGCTTCCTAAAAGTCAACAGGGGTCAAATTGCGATTTCCCGCTGTTGAGGGGCAAAACTGTCATTTGAACTAGGTATCTGAAAAAACTTGTTTTCCACATCATAATATTCAGTTTTGGAAACTGAGTCGATCGGTCCGATCTGATCGTTGATCGGAGTTATGATGAAACCGCAGTGATTTAAATGAACCGAATGTTCATATGGACTTGGGCCTGACCCAAGTCCAATGGGCCGGTTCAAGCCCATGATTAACTTATAATTATATGAGTTACATCTAGGGCTAATTAATCACACACTACACAACTAAACCTAGCCTCCATCACACAAAAGGCACCGCCCCTCCCTCTCCCACTCGACCACCGTCGGCCGCCTCTTCAAGCGCCGCCGCCGCTTGCCGGTGATCGGACTTGTTCCGATCAGTTTTTCGAGGTGATTTTGTCCGTCGTCAAGTCTTCTAGTGCAGATTGACGGAGGAAGATTGAATCCGGTCGTGGACCTGATTGGAGGTTCTACCGCCGCCTACCGACAAGAGCCAGATTTTCCCTGTGAAATCTGGTTGGAGCCAGGTGCCTAGACGCCAGCAAGGTAACAAATCTACGAACACCCTATGTATGTTTGTAGATTTATGTTGATGTATTAAACGCTTTCCGGGGCTATTTTTGATTTCCGCTGCACCCCCGGGAAGTGGGATCCGGATCCGCCACCGTATGCCAACAGTGGTATCAGAGCACAGGCTTGGATCCTTCAATACATTATTGTGCCATGATTGTATCAGATCTCGAATTTTTAAATCAAAACAAAATTTTAGCATGCCGGCCACGGCGCCGCCGTGCATGGCGGCGCCCCTCCCCTTTCCCCGCGCACACATGTGCGCGCGATCATGGCGCTTGCCGCGCTTGGCGGCCGAGATTTGGTCGTTGTTTTGGCCAACTAGTTGCGGCTATCTCGTGCATGATTGCACGACGGAGGACTGGGAGATGGCTGGTGTATGTGATGGATCTGTTTTGACAGATCCTGATTAAGTTTTGAATTACACAAAACCTGTTATTGTGTTTCTAACAATTCTACTTAAGTGTACAGGTTTTAGGAACGAAGAAGATGATGAACAGTCGAAGAATCTGTCCAGTCGATGGTTCAAGATTAAGTTCAGCAGTTGGTTTGGTACATTCATTTAGACGGCAGCTGGATTAGCAATGGAGACGTCCAAAGTTGAATCAGTTGTTCGTATTCAGGCGAAGGCCAAGATAAACCAGCTGGAACAGGAATTGCGAAGTCTGCTGGAGAAAGTTCAAAGAAGAAAACAACCAGCTGGAGCGCTAGCAAGAGCTGGTAACAGCAGTGATGACGTCAGGATATATAATGGAGATAGCTGTGAGCAGCAAGGATGACATCATCACAATCAGCAGATGAAGAAAGACCAGCAGTAGCGCAAGCGCATAAGATTCAGCAGACGATGAGAAGACCAGCTGCAAGCGCAAGAGATGAAGCGACGTCGTAGAAGAAGATTCCAGTCGCAAGTTACTGTTGTCTAAGCTGTTGTCAGTTCTATTCACGAAGCTGTCGGCAGTTGCCATTTATAAGTACTGTTGACGAATCTGTTAGCAGTCACGTTTATAAGTACTGTTGACGAATCTGTTAGCAGTCGTGATTATAAGTACTGTTGACGAATCTGTTGACAGTCGCTATTCAAGAAGCTAAGAAGAGTCGCAAGCTGGAGCTGGAACGATAAAGATCAGCTGAAGCGCTAAGCGTAGATGACATCATCAGTGACGTCACCATTCAGCAAGAAGCTACAGTGATCAGCAGGAAGCAATCAGCAGTTGTGAAGAGTAGCGCAAGAGATGAAACGACGTCGTGCTAAAGAATCAGCAGATGAAGAAAGCAGCTGGAGCGCTAAGCGTTGATGTCATCAGCAGTGACATCACAATCAGCAGGAAGAAGAATCCAGTCGCAAGCTACTGTTCACCAGTAGATGATATTTTTTGAGATAGCGATAGCAAAACGATGTTGTTTACATAAGTTGATACGACAGCGTTTTGCCCTTACGCTAAAGATTCAGCAGATGCTCTTTGCGTTGATAACCAGTCGCAAGATCCAGTCGCGAGCTACAAGTGGATCCAGTCGCAAGCATCATTACTATTGTATATCCAGTCGACATGGTATCCAGACGCAAGAAAAGCTAAAGTAGCGAAGCTGGGCAACCAGACGCAAGCAACAGCTCATCCAGTCGAGAGCTTCTATGAACCAGCTGTTGCGCTATGCATTCAGTCGCAAGATGTTGTACCAGTTGCAAGCAAGCTTCAGCGCTATGAATCCAGTCGCAGTGATGAACCAGCAGCGAAGCAGTTGACAATTTACGAAGAGTTATCAAAGATGGATGTCAACTGCTGAGCTCAATTCAAATGGCGAAAACGACAAGAAGCCTGCAAAAGAAAAGGACACAAGTACTATTCCCTGTCGGTACTTTACAAGACACATTTGAACGGGAAGAATGTTGTGTCCAATGGATTGAAATTATACAGAGGCTTTATATACAAAGGCAGCGCTATTGAAGAACATAGAAGACGTTGGTGCGACTACAGTACTGTGGCAGAAATACATTGATTACATGGTGCACCAACAGAGGGAAAAATGAACAGATAGACGAAGCAATCGACCGCCATTAGAGAGGAGCCTTCACGAGAGTCGATTGCTTAGTTTTAGTTAGCTTGTATAGAGCAATTTCCCTAATGTGTGAGAAACAGAGAGTTGAGCGTTTCATTTATCAAATCTCACACACAGAGATTCATTCACATCCATTGGTGAATGAATCTCAAAACGTTTTCCAACAGTTTCCGTCCAAGCACGATGACGTAAAACTCATGTGTATGTAGTTAGTCACACAGTTGAGGCTGGTGTGCATTTGTGGAGTCTAGGAGTGCTCACAGCTGCTGGTTGTGGGATTGGGTCTGTACATGAGTTGTAAGATCAAATCTTCTAGTGGAGCCTTCCGAGGTGGAAGAAGGGGAGATGTAGGACATTGAGGTCCGAACTTCCAGAAACAAATATACTGTGTATCGGTTCATTTACTTTAAGCCTTCAGCACTGCATATTTACTTTAGCATAACACACGCATAAACAGTTCAGCACTTACTTTGATTCAGCATCGCATATAGTTAGCACACAAGCACTTGCATAATCTTGAACAGATTTATGTTTCACATAAATCTGTTTGAGTTGTTTTAAAATATAGGATTCAGTTCTCGTATTTTCCGCATGATTTTTAAATCATATCAGATCTGTCCCCGGTGCTCTTCTGGTGAGTTTTTTATGTGTTCAAGAACAAGAGGTATTGCACCTCAAGTGTTGTAGCAGCGCGCAAAATTTTCTAAAGCCTTTTAACAAGCGCGACTGCTGATCCTTTTTTTCGGACCAACAGTATGCGCCGCTGTCCGCGCGAATTTCCAGCGGCCATGCGCGCTGCCGAGCGAAAGAAGCGTGTGGCCTTGCGCTGCACGTTGCGCTGGTGGCGGCCGCCGGCCGGTGATTTCACGGCGGTGCTGCGATGGCTAATTTTCTTCTAGGTTTAGTTCGGGCCTGTCCTGGGCAGCCCATGAAGTTTTTGGGCCAATATTCTATATTGGGCCGAATTTGGTCGATTTTTGAAATTTTTTGAGATTTTGGGCCTAAAATCGTTTTTGGCCCAATATGATGCAATTAAAATTGCAAAATACGAATTTGATTGTAAAATATGATTTTATAATTAAATATGATTTTGTTGATTAAAATTTGATTTTATCGACAAAATGCGATTTTATTTATAAAATGCGAATTTGTAATTAAAATATGATTTTGTAGGAAATTATCAAATATGATTTGATTATTTAATTCATGTCGATTAATTAGATTGATTGCATGTTTGGGCGGAAGCAAATGTAATAGGATTGCATTGCATATTTCATTTCACCTAGGATTGGACCTCCGTGAGTGGCAACCACGGACCGCATAGCTCTCGCGATCGATCATCCCAAAGTTATTTATATATTTGATATGCTATGTTGAATCCGCATGTTTTAAATTTTGATTTAAAATTGCATGAGACCAAATTTTTCAAAAAGAAAATCCCTCGTTTTAAATACGATTTAAAACTAATATCAAGATTAAAAGTTTATTAGATAAACTAAGGGAATTTAAATTTGTTTAAATCTCCCTACCTTCCATCAACAATGGGTGTACGCCGATGTTACCCGCATACATGGCCCGGCTCATATTATTGAGGGGGTTATGTATGCCAGAAAGCGGTCCACACCATTGACAATTGTTGTGAGTCGGTTGTAACTCCCTTTAACGTTGGCTCATATTATTGGGGACGTTAAGGGGACCGTCCTTCACGACTCAACATTGATGGGTCATCTTGACACGTGATAGTAAACGGCGTCATATTATTGGGCCCTTACTGGACGTGAGGTGAATACATGAAGGTTGCACCGGTTGCAATTGGAGACTACCTTTTGGGGGTCATGGTTGGCTGATATTATTCGGGACCATGATCGCTTGATTGGGCTCCGTGTACCCACTAAGGAAACTTGCTTTCCCGATTTCATTAGAGGGTGGTGAAATCGTTAAAATAGTGGGAGGGTGATTCATAAAACTAAACGACCATGTTTTATGTCTTAGCGTTTTTCATATATAGTTAGTGATGCATGTCTGTTTTCTTTTCAGTATAACTTCTTACAAAATATCTTCGATCAAAAACCCACTCGCTGCTATACTGGATAGCAACAAGTTCACCGGTCTGAACTACCAAGACTGGCTTCGAAACCTCAACATTGTGTTGGCTTCGGAGAAACTTCTTTATACGATAGAGAAGAGCTCTCCGAAGGAAGCCCCTGCCGATATCAGCCCTGAGGAGCTGATTACGCTTCAAAAATGGTGGGACGACGAGCTTAAGACTCTATGCTATGTGATGGCATCGATGTCCAACGAAATGCAACGGCGCTTTGAGAAGACGAAGTATGCTGCTGACATACTCTTTCATCTCAAAGAACTGTATGGGGAGAACTCTCGAAATGAGAGGTTCACCACTGTCAAGGAGCTTATGACGAGCCGCATGCGCGATGGGACTTCGGTCCGCGAGCATGGAGTTCGTATAATTGGGCTCATTGAAAAGTGGCGCGCCTTGATATCACACTTCATCTCGAGCTGTCTGTGGATGTACTTCTCCTTGAGAGGTTCGACCACTGTCAAGGAGCTTATGACGAGCCGCATGCGCGATGGGACTTCGGTCCGCGAGCATGGAGTTCGTATAATTGGGCTCATTGAAAAGTGGCGCGCCTTGATATCACACTTCATCTCGAGCTGTCTGTGGATGTACTTCTCCTCTCACTACCCGCTGCATTCGACCCCTTTGTGGTAAACTTCAACATGAACAAGCTGGCAGCCACCCTTGAAGAGGTGGTTAACATGCTTGTAGTGTTCGAAGGAACCATAAAGAAGGACAAGCCTGTCCTCCTTATGGGCTCTTCTTCCTCTGCGAAGAAGGGGCCCAGACGCAAGGGTAAGAAGCGTTCTGCCCCTGCGAAGGAGGAAAAGCCCACTAAGAAGCCAAAGACAAAGGCTTCCAAGCCAAACAAGTCCGAGGATGTTTGCCACCACTGCCACAAGCCTGGGCATTGGAGGAGGAACTGCAAGGAGTACCTCGAGCAGTTGCAAACTGCGAAAGGTATGTTCTATATCGAAATAAATATGTCTCTTAATTCGACTTCTTGGGCACTTGATATCGGATGTGGATCTCATATCTGCAATGATTTGCAGGTGATGACAAGAAGCCGACGTCTTAGAGAGGGTGAGACCCACTTGAGGCTTGGCAATGGAGCAAGAGTTGTTGCAGTAGCTATAGGAGATGTTTATTTATTTCTGTCTTTTGATTTTAAGTTGTTATTGAGAAACGTTTTGTTTGTTCCCGAATTAATAAAGAACATTATTTCTGTTCCTATGCTTGATAGTGATGGATATTCTTGTATGTTTGCTAATTCGATTTGCAATATTTACAAGAATGAATGTTTAATTGGAATTGGGGAACGCAAAAACGATTTGTACACCTTAAAATTAAAAGACGTTCCAACTCGCGATGTCGAAATACATACAACAACAATTAAAAGGAAATACGATAGCTTAAACCCAGCACAACTTTGGCACACTAGGCTAGGTCATATTTCTCTAAGTATGATGAACAAATTAGTTAGGAGTGACATGTTTGATCTGTCAGACATTAACTCCCTACCGACTTGTGAATCCTGTCTCAAGGGAAAGATGACTAAACAACCCTTTAAGGGCAAGGCTGAACGTGCCCAAGGCCTATTGGATTTGATCCATACTGACGTGTGTGGTCCGCTTAGTATTGGTACTATATACGGTCACACATACTTCATCACCTTTACCGACGATCACTCTAGGTATGGGTACTTGTACTTAATGAAGCACAAGTCTGAATCCTTTGAAAGTTTCAAAAAATTTAAGGCTGAAGTAGAAAATCAGCTAGGCAAGAGTATTAAGGCACTTCGATCCGATCGAGGTGGTGAATACTTAAGTACTGAATTTCAAGACTATCTTAAAGAGAATGTGATTATCTCACAGTGGACCCCTCCGGCCACACCACAACTCAATGGTGTAGCGGAGCGTCGTAATCGAAGCTTGATGGACATGGTTCGATCTATGATGAGTTTCACTGAACTTCCTACCTCGTTTTGGGGCTATGCGCTCGAAACGGCGGTAATGTTTTTGAACAATGTCCACACCAAGGCAGTGGATAAGACTCCATATGAGATATGGATGGGAAAACCGCCCAAATACTCATACATGAGGATTTGGGGATGTCCTGCTTACGTGAAGCACACAGTGGGAGATAAGCTGGATACGAGATCCATCTTATGTTACTTCGTTGGGTATCCAAAGAATTCCATTGGATACTACTTCTACTATCCCAACGAAACAAAAGTGTTTGTTTCTTGGAATGCCACCTTTATGGAAGGGAATTGATACTTGATATAAAGGGCAAAATAGTAGAACTCGAAGAGGTTCGAGAACCAACTGAGGTACCAAGTGAATCCCCTGCACCTCCAGAGCCAGTACCAGAAATTTTTGCAGCTAGGAGATCCGAAAGGGTTCCTAGGGCTCCTGAGAGATACGGTTTTCTCCTTGAAGATGATCAAGGTGATCAAGTTGTTGGATCTGATCCAAGAACTTTCAAGGAGGCAATTTCCGATGCTGATTCTAATTTGTGGCTTGAAGCAATGCAGTCTGAGTTTGACTCAATGCATGCGAACCAAGTTTGGACTCTTGTTAACCCTCCCGAAGGAATTGTTCCTATTGGGTGTAAATGGGTATACAAGAGGAAACTTGAGCCAGATGGTAAGGTAATGACCTACAAGGCACGATTGGTCGCGAAAGGTTACACTCAAAGGCAAGTTGTTGACTATGATGAAACCTTCTCACCAGTCGCAATGTTCAAGTCAATTAGAATCTTACTTGCCATATCCGCATGGTACGACTATGAGATATGGCAAATGGATGTGAAAACTGCGTTCCTTAATGGAAACATTAAGGAAGAGATCTATATGACGCAGCCTGAGGGTTTCACATCTGTAGGAAGTGAGCATAAGGTATGCAAACTTCAGAGATCGATCTACGGTCTCAAACAAGCATCGAGGAGTTGAAACCTGAGATTTGATGAAACAATTAAGGAATTTGGTTTCATCAAGAATCCCGAAGAGCCCGGGTCCAACGGGTGAACATTCCGTTCATCCCCATCACCGTGACTTCATCGTAACTCCGATCGCCAATCAGATCAGATGGATCGACTCAGTTTCCGAAACTGAATAATATGATCTGAAAAACCATTTTTCAGAACCCCAGTGCAAAATGACCGTTTTGCCCCTCAACATCGGCAAATCACGATTTGACCTCTGTTGACTTTTTAGGAAGTCGCACTCCCAAAATCCTCTTCGTATGCTCAACACATTGAGCTGAGTATCCGTGCGGGAATCTCGAATCCAGTAATCTGAGGAGATAATAGTGTATAAATCTCTGGCCAGAGTACTAGAAGTGTTTTAGGTAAATGGGTTTACCTAGTTACACTCGCGATGTCACTATTCGATCTCCAAGATGTACGCATAGCTATCGGATCTCTAGCGACTCTCGATTTACCAATGGTCGTTGATCTGATCGGGATATATGTGTTGAAAGGACCGTACTGTACGCTAACCACGACCAACTGGTTCTTGCAGGCAGTATCAGTGATACCTACGGGATCATGGGATGATGTTGCTAGGCGCTTTACCATGATCCGATGGGCAAGTCCGAAATTGTGATTTCGGAGTCACAATGGTTGTGGGCCCACGGCTAGCTGTATGCCTGAACCATTGAGGATCACACAAGTACTGGATTCGTGATTCCCGCACAGAAACTGAGCTCAATGTGTTAAGCACTTGAGGATGATTTTAGGGAGTGCGACTTCCTAAAAGTCAACATGGGTCAAATTGCGATTTCCCGCTGTTGAGGGGCAAAACTGTCATTTGGACTAGGTATCTGAAAAATTGTTTTCCACATCATAATATTCAGTTTTGGAAACTGAGTCGATCGGTCGGATCTGATCGTCGATCGGAGTTATGATGAAACCGCAGTGATTTAAATGAACCGAGTTTTCATATGGACTTGGGCCTTACCCAAGTCCAATGGGCCGGTTCAAGCCCATGATTAACTTATAATTATATGAGTTACATCTAGGGATAATTAATCACACACTACACAACTAAACCTAGCCTCCATCACACAAAAGGCGCCGCCCCTCCCTCTCCCACTCGACCACCGTCGGCCGGCACCCCAAGCGCCGCCGCTTGCCGGTGATCGGACTTATTCCGATCAGTTTTTTGAGGTGATTCCGTCCGTGGCAAATCCATCATCTTCTAGTGCAGATTGACGGAGGAAGATTGAATCCGGTCGTGGACCTGATTGGAGGATCTACCGCCGCCTACCGACAAGAGCCAGATTTTCCCTGTGAAATCTGGTTGGAGCCAGGCGCCTAGACGCCAGCAAGGTAACAAATCTACGAACAGGATCTACCGCCGCCTACCGACAAGAGCCAGATTTTCCCTGTGAAATCTGGTTGGAGCCAGGCGCCTAGACGCCAGCAAGGTAACAAATCTACGAACACCCTATGTATGTTTGTAGATTTATGTTGATGTATTGAACGCTTTCCGGGGCTATTTTTGATTTCCGTTGTGCCCCCGGGAAGTGGGATCCGAATCCGCCATTGTATGCCAACAGAAGTGTGATATCAAGGCCCGCCAGCTTTTCAACGAGCCCAATCATACGAACCCCATGCTCGCGGACCGAAGTCCCATCGCGCATGCGGCACGTCATAAGCTCCTTGACAGTGGTGACCCTCTCATGTCGAGAGTTCTCCCCATACAGTTCCTTGAGATGAAAGAGTATGTCAGCAGCATACTTCGTCTTCTCAAAGCGCCGTTGCATTTTGTTGGACATCGATGCCATCACATAGCATCGAGTCTTAAGCTCGTCGTCCCACCATTGTTTAAGCGTAATAAGCTTCTCAGGGCTGATATCGGCAGGGGCTTCCTTCGGAGGGATCTTCTCTATCGTATAGAGAAGTTTCTTCGAAGCCAACACAATGTTGAGGTTTCGAATCCAGTCTTGGTAGTTCAGACCGGTGAACTTGTTGCTATCCAGTATAGCAGCGTGTGGGTTTTTTATCGAAAACATTATAAATGCAGTTTATACTGAAAAGAAAAACACTATATATGAAAAATGCTAAGACATAAAACAAGGTCATTTAGTTTTATGAATTACCCTCCCACTATTTTAACGATTTCACCACCCTCTAATGAAATCGGGAAAGCAAGTTTCCTTAGTGGGTACACAGAGTACAATCGAGCGATCATGGTCCCGAATACTATCAGCCAACCATGACCCCAAAAGGTAGAATTCAATTTCAATCGGTGCAACCTCCATGTATTTTACCTCACGTCCAGTAAGGGCCCAATAATATGACGCCGATTACTATCATGTGTCAAGATGACCCATCAATGTTGAGTCGTGAAGGAGGTCCCCTTAACGTCCCCAATAATATGAGCCACCGTTAAAGGGAGTTCCAACCGACTCACAACGAGTGTCAATGACGTGTACAGCTTTCCGGCATACATAACCCCCTCAATAATATGAGCCGGGCCATGTATGCGGGTAGCATCGGCGTACACTCATTGTTGATGGAAGGTAGGGATAATTTAAACAGATTTAAATTCCCTTAGTTTATCGAATAAACTCTTGATATTAGTTTTAAATCGTATTTAAAACGAGGGATTTTATTTTTGAAAATTTGGTCTCAACAATATTTTAAATCATAATTTAAAACATGCGGATTCAAAATATATCGAATATACAAATAAACTTTGGGATGATCGATCGCGAGAGCTATGCGGTCCGTGGTTGCCAATCACGGACCTGGGTCCAGTCCTAGGTGAAATGCAATATGCAATGCAATCCTATTACAATTGCTTTCGATTTTACAGATCTTCGGTCTTCAATATCTTTGATCGTCATGTCCACCGTCTTCAAATGTCCTCCCACTAAATCTAGTAATTTACATTTAAATTTCCATGACACATTGGGATAAAAATTTATAGGGGTGGGAACGGGCCACAAACAGACCCACTTTAATAACGATATCAACAATATATATAAACCAAAATCGCAAAACCTATAGCATACACCTAACACATTGGGCACGGCTCTCGATCATCCCAAACATGCAATAAATCTAATTAATTTCATAAATTTAAATAATCAAATTATTTACCCACAAAATCATATTTTAATTACAAAATCGCAATTTATATATAAAATCGCATTTTATCGATAAAATCATATTTTAATCAACGAAATCATATTTTAATTATAAAATCATATTTCATAATCAAAATCATATTTTGTAATTTTAATTGCATCATATTGGGCTTAAAACAATTTTAGGCCCAAAATGTCAAAAATTTCAAAATCAATTTTGGTCTGACCAAAATCGGCCCAATATCGAATATTGGCCCGAAAACTTCATGGGCTGCCCGGGACAGGCCCGAACTTAACCTAGAAGAAAAATATCCGTCGCAACGCTGTCGGAGATTTGCCGGACGGTGGCCGCCGCCAATGCACAACGTGCGGCGCATGGCCGCACGTCGCCGCCTCCCATCGTGCAAGCATGTGCACGATGGATGTGATCACCGCGCGCCAAGCATGGTGCCACACCCGCGGCCGTGCGTGAGTCCAGCAGCCTACGGCCGACCACCTTCTAGCCATCGCGCGGCCAGCGCGCGATTTCGCGGGCGCTAATGCGTGCGCGGTGGTGCCGCCGCATGCGGCGGCGTCGGGAAGCCTTGCTCAAAATTTGTTTTTTGTTTTTGATTTCAAAATCGAGATCTATGCAACTCAGGCAATAAATGTATTGAAGGATCCGAGCCTGAGCTCTGATACCACTGTTGGCGACAATGCCGGATCCGGATCCCGTTTCCCAGGGGCGCAGCGGAAGTTTAAAAGTTTTTTGCCCCGAGAAACGTTCAATACATCAAAACAATTCTATAATCCATGCATAGGATGTTTGAATCGTTACCTTGCTGGCGTCTAGGCACCTGGCTCCGACCAGTTTCACAAGGAAACAGGCACTTCAAAAGGTAGGCGGCGGTAGATCGTCTAATCAGGTCCACGACCGGATGAACGGCTCCTTCGTCAGTCTGCACTAGAAGAGCTGACGAATTTACCACGGACGGAAGCTCCTCAACAAGGTGATCGGAACAAGTCCGATCACGGCAAGCGGCGGCGGGCGGCGCAAGTGCGGCGGCCGTGAGGTGTTGTGGAGAGGGAGGGGCGGCGGCCAACTAGGAGGCTAGGGTTTGTGTTGTGTAGTTCTTATGATGCCCTAGTACAAGACTAGTATATAATAAATATACATGGGCTTGAACCGGCCCAATGGACTTGGGTCAAACCCAGGTCCATATGAACATCCGGTTCAATTAAATCACCACGGTTTCATCATAACTCCGATCGACGATCAGATCGGAC
>KV007510.1:73975-90971 GCA_001598015.1 Dorcoceras hygrometricum
ATTCTAGGTCTTTATCCAACACAATTGTTAACATTATAATCACAACGAAGATAAAGAATGCCATAAATAAATGCGTATTTCATAAATAAAGATTGTCATATACAAGAGTCTATAAAACCCACACACCATAAGTTGGCTAGTTGGGCATCTACTCTAACAGTGTTTATCTCAGAACCGTTGCTCTGATACCAAGTTGTGACGCCCAGACCCAAGGGAGTCAACAGAGTAGAAAAATTTAAGAATTTAAAACAAATGGAAGGACCAAATTCGAATATATAAACTGAAAGCTGGAACGAAGCTAATGGCGCCAAGGGAAAATAAAAAAAATACAGATGACAAACAGATTTCTATTCATAATGCAACTGCGATGTTACAACTACTGGACTTTACATAAGTTCTCAATTGTTGTAACAGATCTTAATACAATGACAAAAGATCCAAAACAACAAAAGCTATGCCTCTGCGGAAGATGCCAGCCATTGACAAACACATTTCCCCCAATCCGAATCAACTTGCACCTCCCGCCTGCTCCTGAGATGCCTCACCTGCAATGAGAAAACTAGTGAGCCTAGAGGCTCAACAAGTAAACTGGAAATAACAAATACATAATGCAGGCGACTGAACTGAAACTCGCTAAACAAAGGCAATTCAAAACTCGAATCTGAATTGCTTATACTGAATAATTATGAACTAGAGGCTCCCTGTTGGTCCTCGTGCATGAAGCATGATAACTACTGATCAGTAATTCTCTGTGAAGGGATTACAATATTTCCATAATCCTGTCCCTTCCATGAAGGGATTACGGTCCTACTGTAATCCTGTCCCTTCACCAAGACCGGGTCCTCAATAAATCTGAAGTCTGAACTTTACTTATTTCTAGAATAGCTATATACTGGCTCTTGATCGAAAGTCGATCACTGGAATCTGGTGGAATCACTGCCATGAAACTCATTTTTATTTTAAAATTGCTACTGAGTGTACAGTTATTTGGGTTGAAAACCAGCTCTGAGAAAAAGACTCGAAAATGCTAAAACAGTCGACGCTAAGAAGCAGACGTTGGTATGAACTAGTCGCAAAAGACACAGGAACCAGTCGCAAGAGAAACCAGTCGCAAGAGAAACCAATCACAAGCAAACCAGTCGCAAGAGAAACCAGTCGCAAGAGAAACCAGTCGCAAGCAAACCAGTCGCAAGAGAAACCAGTCGCAAGAGAAACCAGTCGCAAGCAACCCAGTCACAAGAGAGAGAAACCTGACACAAGCAAACCAGTCGCAATAAATAGGATGCGTCTGCTGGTTATGAACAGTGCGTCTGCTGAATATAATAATAAAAATAAAAAGAAACTGCTGATCCTAAAAGGAAACTGCTGAATTTTGCGACAATACGACTACTGAATTGCGAACAATGCAACTGCTGATGGACACTAACCATTCTTCGACTTAGACAGAATCCGAACAAACTAACTTCGCTTATCAAATCAGGACTTGCTCCTAATTGAATCAGCGTTGTTTATTCGTTCACATTCAATGGCCAGAGTCTTCATGGAACTGCAGAAAACAAGAAATCTGGAATTTGTACAACTCAGTATAATTTAAAGTACACCATTTCTGGTTAACTTCCTGGTGAGTTTCCTCAAAACTAAAGTATCAAGGCAGTGAATCCATAACTCGAACTCAACATTACTGAAGCTAAACTGAACTGAAGCATACATAGGAAACAACTAGCAATATATGTTTTCTCAATACAACAAGAATCGAAGTTACTTGCCTGAATGAAGGTCGCAACGTGCAGATGATCGTGGTTGGAAGTCTCCACAAGCACACCGAAAAACTACTTAACTTTAGAGAAACTAAAAGTTTTAAGTGCAAACAAATGAATCCAGAGACTCACGTAAATCATTTTACAAGGGATAATGATTTGTAGTAGGTGGAAATACTCGAGTAGGCATGGCTGCCGTGCCAACTCTTGTCCTTCTTATAAAAGATTTATAAAAACTCCCCCACTACTATTTTGATTTGTAATTTGACACAATTAAAAACAAAACTCCCTGTTCAAAGGACTTGTTTTATTTTCAAAAGGAACAAAGTCTGGATCATGATTTGGACGCTACAGCAGTGGTTTTTGCCTTGAAGATTTGGCGCCACTATCTGTATGGCAAGCAGTTTGTGGTGTATTCAGACCACAAGAGCCTTCAGTATCTGTTTTCTCAGTCAGATGTGAACATGAGACATCGTAGATGGATGGAGATGCTTAAGGATTTTGATTGTGAAATCCAATATCAGCCTGGGAAGATGCATGTGATTGCTGATGCATTGAGCAGAAAGGCTCATGTAGTGATGATGGCTTCGTTGCAGATTTCGAAGGTCCATGAGCATCTAAGCACTACTGGTTGGAGGTTTTACCCGGGTGAGGATTATATTGTGGTGTCTTCTTCCAATTTGAGCCACATATTGTTGTTAGTGTTAGAGCAGCTCAGAGGACAGATCCATCCATCCATGAGTTGAAGCTGAAGGGGAGAGCTGGACATTTAGAGGATTATTCTGTCTCGTCGGATGGTTGTTTGAGATTTCGTTGTTGTGCCAAATCTGATTGATTTGAAGGAGGAGATCTTGAGAGAAGTGCACTGCAGTAGACACAGTGTTCATCCTGGTGTGAGGAAGATGTATTATGCCTTGAAGCAGCATTACTGGTGGGCAGGATTGAAGGGTGATGTTGCTGATTGTACCCCGTTGTCTGAATTTTCAGCAAGTCAAGGCTGAAAGGATGAGACCTGGTGGTTTATTGCAGAGTTTGCAAAATCCCCAATGGAACTGGGAGCACATAGCAATGGATTTTGTCACACATTTGCCTCGTTCCAGCAGAGGATGTGATGCTGTGTGGTTTTTTATTGAAAAAGTCAAAGTCTGCTCACTTCATTCCCTATAGTATGACTTATTCTTTGAAGAGGATGGCAAAGCTGTACATAGATTTCGTGTTGAGATTGCATGGTGTGCCTGTTTCTATTGTTTCAGATCGTGATCCGAGGTTTACTTCCAGATTTTGGAAGAGTTTGCAAACAGCTTTGGGTACCAGATTGGCGATGAGTACAGGGTATCATACCCGGACAGATGGCCAATCTGAGAGCACTATCCAGATTTTAGAGGATATGTTGAGAGCTGTTGTGATGGATTTTAGTGGTAGCTGGCAAGCTTCGTTGTCTTTGGTTGATTTTTCCTACAATAACAGCTATCAGGTCACGATTGGTATGGCGCCATTTGATGCTTTGTATGGCAGGAAGTGCAGATCACCCGTGTGTTGGGAATAAGTGGGGGAGAAGCAGCTATTTTCTCCATAATTTGTGCAGCAGATGAGAGATCAAGTGGATCTGATTCGCCAGTGAATGAAAGATGCACAAAATCGCCATGCTAGTTATGCAAATAAGAGGCGTAGGCCTTTAGAATTTCAGGTTGATGATCTGGTTTTCTTGAAAGTTTCTCCTTTTCGCAATGTTATGAGATTTGGTCTCAAGGGAAAGTTAGCTACTCGTTACGTTGGACCATATGAGATTGCTGAAAGAATTGGTCCATTAGCTTATCATTTGTTGTTGCCGTCATATTTGTCTTCCTTACATGATGTTTTTCATGTGTCGATGTTGAGGAAGTATGAGCCAGATCCATCGCATGTATTGAGAGCTGACGAGGTAGAGCTAGATCGGACTTGAAAGTTTCTCCTTTTCGCAATGTTATGAGATTTGGTCTCAAGGGAAAGTTAGCTACTCGTTACGTTGGACCATATGAGATTGCTGAAAGAATTGGTCCATTAGCTTATCATTTGTTGTTGCCGTCATATTTGTCTTCCTTACATGATGTTTTTCATGTGTCGATGTTGAGGAAGTATGAGCCAGATCCATCGCATGTATTGAGAGCTGACGAGGTAGAGCTAGATCGGACTTTAAGTTATGTGGAATATCCCTTGCAGATCTTGGATATAAAAGAGAAACAGCTGAGGAATAAGACCATTCCTTTGGTGATGGTCCAGTGGAGTAAGCATGGTAGAGAGGAAGCTACTTGAGAACTGGAAGAGAAGATGCAGCGTGAGTGGCCGCATCTGTTTGAGTAAGCACTGTATCAGGTTCCAATAGTTGGTTCTTTGTTATTTCCTGGTATATGTTTACTTATGTTCGTTTTCCCAGTTATATTGAACTCTTGATTTCGAGGACGAAATCCTGTTTTAGAGGGGGAGAGATGTGAGACCCAAAAGCTTACAAGATTAATTGAGTTAATTAATCGGGTTTAGCATAGACCAGATTTGGCTTGAACAGATCTGGGATTAGCCAGCTTTGAGCTCGTATGCTTGGTTTAGTTGTCGGGTTTGTTTAAGTCCTTGGAACAGATCTGGGGAGTTTGAGTATTCTCGTGGGAACGTATCAGATGTGAGTGTTGGTCAGTACTGGTGATCGCAAGTTTTGGATGTGAGCCAGCGTGTTTCTGTAGTGAGTAGTTAAACTACGTCGTTTGGATTAGTTGGAACGACGGTGTTTTGGTTAGCGAGTGAGATTCAGATCTGAGGTGTTGGTCTTCAGTTTTCGATGGGATCTGAGTGTTACGATGCTGGTTAGCAATTCAGATTCGAGTAGCGGGTGACGTGTCTATATGCGACTGTAGATGCGGTGCGACGTCGTTTGAGTAAGTCGAGATCTGGTTGCGGTAGAGAGATCTGTTGTGAGATTCAGATCTGAGTGGGAAATTAGTTTTGAGACTTAAGTTGTCGGTAGGTTCGATTCTTTAGATTTGAGCAGATCTGACCTTTTTATAGAGAACTTTGCCTTCGTTCTTTATTGTTCAGCCCCGACACTTAGAAATATTTCCTGTGAGCATATTCTGTCGCGATACCCTAGCTACTGTTCACCGAACCTTATCTTCTTCGATTGCCGACGGTAGACAGCTCCGATTGAAATAAGAGTGGTACGCTGGACTCCTCTTGCTAAGACGCTTCGTTTGGTGCTGCTTTTGGATGCTTACGTGAAGCTGGTGAGGTGTGCGAAGACATCTCCCTTCTGTAGTCTGTTAGCATAAGCGTCGGATTTCGTCTGCTGTTGAGGTAGTTTGTTGGGTAAGTGTTAAAGATCCTACCTTGTGCTTCATTTAGACCCTTGTTGTGTTAGAAGGGTAGGATAGATTTGGTTGAGCTCGTAGCTCCCAATTCATGGTTTTGGTGTTACTGTCGCTGAGCTAGTATTTATGTTTGGCTTAGCAGGTGTGAGATCTTTTCTCGGGACCCTGTTGTAATAATGGTAGCACAGAAGACTCGAGGTACGGATGTGAGCTTGTTTTATAGCTTTAGATTGAGCATGTATGATTATGTTTGCTGCTTTGTATGCCTTGCATTGTTGTATATGTTCTGTGTTGGACATTTTTACCTGTTGCTAGTATTATCATATTGAGCTTCAGATCTGTTGTAGCCGTTCCTTTTGTGCCTTGTTGTATTGATCTGTATGTACCAGGATGCCTGTTGAGGACGAGCGGGTAACTCCCGTATACCTCATCTCCCTGCTGGGATCTATTAGCCACTATGAGCGGATTGGGTAGCTCCCACATCTCATGAGTTGGGCAACAGTGGGTTGAGCTATGTTTGCATCTGGTGCCGTGTGCTAAGATGAGTGGGTAGCTCCCATATACTCACACACGCCGTGGCTACTATTGTACTGTTTCTCTGTTGATTCGTATCTGTTGTTGAGCAGTTCCTTGAGATTCTTTGGCTCCCTGTGTTTCGGTTGTAGCCTTGTTCTCACGCATAGCATTGCATATTATCTGTTGCTTTCCATTTGTTGTTTTATATTGCTCTCCGTACTGGGGTTTGACCCCATGTCCCTCTAGGGCTTGGTTGGTTTGCCTGCCTGTTTGTTGTCCAGGTATCCCAGGTTATTCAGCTGGTCGTGGATTTGACCCAGCTGATGGTGCCCAGGAGGTGGTTAGAGTGTCCCAATTAATGTATAGTTTATATGTATCAGTACTGATAGCCGGGGAATGCATTTTAATGTTGTGGATGGGTACTTGTTATGCTGTATTGTTGTACTGAGTGTTTGTAAACTGGGATATTTTGAGTATTGTTGTATTTTAAATTATGTAATCTTTCAGTCAGGCCAAAAGCGAAAATTTTAACCACTATTTTATTGCTTCCGCTATTGTTTGCGTGGTTTTACTCTGAGTTGAGCACGAGGCCTGACACAAAGACAACGCAAATCGGAATCCAAGGCACATCGACTCAGCTAGAAATCACAACACAGTGAAGGATTCTCTGGCTCGACATCTCAGCCGGCCAGTCAAACAACATAGGTGGAAACTACACGTATGATGGGTGAGGGCATTACCCGGTCACCTCACACGCATTACCCGTAATCCTATTCAGACTCAACCCAACTAGTGCCTTTCAACTCTCTGAGGGAAGGAAACCATCCACTACGCCTCATGGCAACAACAGTCTCACAACAGGGAGTCGAGATCACGGTACTATCACATCATCACCAGGTTCTCAAAGAAAGCAGGCTCAATATGCTATGACAATATGCAATATCAGCAAGCTCATGGAACAACATGCAATTAAACACATGCAGTCAGAACGGTAAGCATAACAGTACAGAATAGCATACACAGGAGCTATATAAAAGCTATCGCAGGAATAAACCAACATAGATCAGGTTCTACCATGCGATCCTAGGTTGAGCAAATCATCTCATAGCCAACAGCTCGACAACAAACAAGCAGCGTATCCACACAAATCGCGCATAATAACAACATAATACAGCAGAAACAACTCGGCTACTCATCACAATCATAATATAAATCACACCCAGCATATACACAACAAGCTAAGGCAATTTAGCCTACAACTACTACGCTCACATGCTTATTCCAAGCCGTAAAACACAAGCCCAATACATACCTTACACAGATCATGGCAAAATACCTCAACACAGCTCATGGTAGACAGCAAAACACACCTCCTGCTTCGCTCAGCCAACTGCTCAGAGCTCGCAGCTCAAAGCAACCACCAGGGAGCTTTAATTTTCCGAGATACCTAAAGAATCAGCTCTGCTAAGCTTATACAACTCACGGCCGAAGGCCTCATAGCCAAGAACCATGGTTACAAGCAGGGCACTACCCATCTCAAAGGTAAGCACTAAGAACAGGAACTAATTCTAGGAGAACACGGATACCTGAACAGAGCCCAACATGGACGGAAATCATGACGCAGCTCACTACACTTCTATACGATCTCATTCTTTCGGACTCCAGCCGGTCCCAAACTAGTATAGAAAAGTCGGCCTTGGAGAGGGGTTTCCAACCGCTGTACCCCTGCTCAAACTTGATTGGCTAATCTCCGGGAATCTAGAAAATACTAGACGGGTGAACAGTAGCTTGGGTTTGGGAAAAATATCTATTGGGAGCTTCCAGAAGAACATAAGGAACGGGTGGTCTATAAATGACAAATTCTTGGTCAACGAGAGGATATTTATACTTATTACTCAACAGCTCACGGCTACAATGTACTCAGCACAGCTCAGGCTTCTTCACTGTACTCAGCCCTGCGTACAGCTCAGCACGCACATACCCAACTCTTGTATCCAACAGCTTATGCTCCACAGAACACGCTCCCAGCCTATTACGTCTACAGTGACCCTATATCATCTCAGAGCATTCAGCTCAGCTCAGACTCAAAGCTGACACCAGCTTGGACAAACAGCATGGGACGCTTCGGCTAACAGCTTGAGTACACCAACAGATCACGCCTGTGATTGCGCACAGCAAATACAGCAGCAACAGCTCACTCCAGTGGACCAGTTCATGCACCGGCCAGCTCAAGCAGAACAACATCTTTCACTCAACGATGGTATCCCCGAGCTGTTCACTTCTAAGTTGGTGTCCTCAAAACAGCTTGCGGTAGAAGGCTGCTTCAAGCCAACGAAGCAGCTCAGCTCAGGTCACATCTAAAGTGTCTTCAGTCAGCACAGACCCCTACACTGTCCCATCTTAGGCACAAAAACACAACTCAGATTTAGCACCAACAGATCACGGTCTCCAACAAATTATACAACCAGACTGATCACCCTTACTGATCAGTTCTCGTGCACCTATCAGCTTTTTCTTCCCAGCTCAGCTTGCACGCTCAGACAAGCTCAGAGCATTCAGCTCACGGTCTCTAGCACAGTACGCATCACTCAGCTCATAGAATGATCCTTACTAACCATTCTATCTAGGTTGTACGTCTCAATCAGCTTACAACCATGTTGATAACTTCTAACAGCTCAGGCAGTATCCGCTACCAAAATTGAAACCCACGAACATCACTTGCCTAACTGTCCGTCACCATCAGCTTGCACCCAAGCTCACCAACCAGCATTGCACAGAACAACATTCCCGAACTGCCTACTCAGCCCAGAAGGCTGCGTAACTTCCAAAGCTGAACCCAGCTTGCGGTTTGTCACTCAACCAATAACAGCTAAGAGCTGCTACACCACCAGCTCCCACCAAGACAGATCAGATCGCACTAGCGTCAGTGTCTAATAGTTCCCACAACTCATCTTATAGGAACTCAGATCAGCACGCATCCTACCTATCAGCTTAGGATGCTCTAAACAACTTACAACGCCCAAAGATATTCGCTAAGCTCACGAATCATAGCGCATAAACTCGGAACAGCTCACGATCCCAAAACATATCACGCATGTTGTTCCCTGCTATACGATACTACTAAGCTGCTAACAGCTCATGGAATCATCACAGTCCTTACATACCAGCTTGAGCCTAATCTGGTCCACAATAACAGCTTACGCTACAACGCGTCAAACCAGCTCACGTAACATACCAGCTTACCTCTAAGCTAAACCCAAAATCTGATACATTACCTAAAATCAGCACTGGCCACTGAACAGCTCGTGCCATTGCTAACTCCAAGATGAAACTCGAACATCTTACACCATCAGCTTAGCGTGAAACGCAAGATCAACTTGCACCCGAGCTGATTCCTCTCTAAGCTGGATAAACCGAGATGATTAACCCTTAATCAAAACATTATTATGCTACTAATTACCTTGGTTAATCATTGATGTGATTCTCGTTGGTTAAGAAAGGCAAACACGTGATATTGATTGCCACGCGCCCTCAATTCAATAGCCAAGAGAACCGAATTATGCCCGATCGTTAGAACAAGATGTTTAGGATGTGTGAAATCCTTTTCCGTATGAATTCTCAAAGGAAACAAAAATCACAACGAAAAGAAAACGATTAATCTCAAACGAACCTTCAAAGGAAAAAAAAAAAGGTTTTTAATCATAAAACTTCAATGAATTTCGAAATACATCTCCTAACATATAAATAAACTTGTTTCCTAGAGTCCTAAGGATTCCTTCCCATCTAGAATCCATGGAAAGACTCAATTTCTTACCTTATCTAATACTATTTGAAAATCTTACCTTATCTAATACTATTTGAAAATCTTATCCTAAGGAAAGTAATTTAAAAACCAAAACAAACCAAATGTCCTATGCATGCGAAACAAAATGTCCTATGCATGCAGCGCATGCATGTACTCGATTTTCTTTTGTTCATCTTCATTTGCTAGTCTTGGACTTGAATAATATTGACAATATAATCTCTTAACCCTCCAGCTAGCTTTTCATATGCGGGATTCCCCTCTTTAAACATTTCTTGGTTGCTCAGAACGAGTCCGTGAAGGGCTTCTTTGAACTTCTTGCTGCATCCTCTTGTGATCGGTCCCGAGGGCAATGCTAATGGATCCCATCGTATAGCTGTGATTTCATCATCCTCCCCCTCTTGAGAAGGATTTGTCCTCAAATCTTGTTCGTGACCTACATCGAATAAAGAGAGGTCACTAACATTAAAAGTAGAACTCACATTATACTCACCGGGTAGATCCAACTTGTAGGCATTGTCATTGATCTTCTCTAGCACTTGGAATGGTCCATCGCCCCTTGCTAAGAGTTTGGAACGCCTATTCACTGGGAACCGTTCTTTCCTTAAGTGCAGCCACACCCAGTCTGCAGGCTCAAAAGTAACATTCTTCTTTCCTTTGTTGGCTTGTCTGGTGTATTGTTGAATCTTCTTCTCGATGTTGGTTCTGACTTTCTCATGTAGAGTTCTCACATACTCAGCATTTTCTTGCCATCCAAGTTCAATATCATAGGGAGAGACAACAAATCCATAGGATTTAGTGGGTTAAAACCATATACAATCTCAAATGGAGAAAACCCTGTAGTAGAGTGAACACTCCTATTATATGCAAACTCGACAAAAGGTAAACACTCTTCCCAACTCTTTAAATTCTTGCTTATTATGGCACGCAATAGTGTCCCTAAAGTCCTATTAACAACTTCAGTTTGCCCATCCGTCTGAGGGTGACAAGTAGTAGAAAAGAGTAACTTAGTACCAAGCTTGCACCATAGCATCTTCCAAAAGTAACTCAAAAATCGTGTATACCTATCAGACACAATGCTCCTAGGCATCCCATGCAGTCTAACAACCTCCCTAAAGAACAATTCAGCCACATTAGAAGCATCATCCGCTTTATGACATGCAATAAAATGATCCATTTTGGAGAAACGGTCAACCACCACAAAAATAGAGTCCCTTCCTTTCCTTAGCCTAGGTAGCCCCAGAACAAAATCCATAGATAGGTCAACCCAAGGTTCAGTAGGAATAGGGAGAGGTGTATACAACCCATGGGGTTGTACCCTAGACTTTGCTTGTCTACATGTTATACACCTTTCACAATGACGCTGGACATCACGTTTCATATGAGGCCAAAAAAAATGTTCATGCAATGTGTTCAAGGTCTTAGCCACACCAAGATGTCCCATTAGGCCACCCCCATGCGCTTCTTTAACAAGCAATTCTCTAATGGAAGACTTAGGGATGCACAATCTATGTTCCCTAAATAAGAACCCCTCATGCAAATAAAATTTTTCATGTGTTCCATGCATGCAACACTCAAACACATCCTTAAAATCATCATCTAGTGCATATAACTCTTTTACATGTTCAAATCCCAAGAACTTCGAACCTAGGGTGGAGAATAAAACATACCTTCGTGATAGTGCATCGGCCACTATGTTTTCCTTACCTTGTTTGTACTTGATCACATAGGGAAATGTCTCGATGAATGCCACCTACTTGGCATGCCTCTGGTTAAGATTTTGCTGCCCTCTAAGGTGCTTGAGAGACTCATGATCCGTGTGAATCACAAACTCCTTCGGCCTAAGGTAGTGCTGCCATGCCTCAAGAGACCTCACCAAGGCGTACAACTCCTTGTCATAAGTTGGGTAGTTCAACGCGCCACCAGTAAGTTTCTCGCTAAAGTAAGCAACGGGCCTTCCTCCTTCATTAACACTCCCCCAATACCTAATCCTGAAGCATCACATTCAATTTCAAAAGTGTTAGAAAAATCAGGCAATACAAGGACAGGAGCATTAATCAGTTTTTGCTTAATGATTTGAAAGGACTTCTCTTGCTCTGCGCCCCAATGGAAAGGAGCGTTCTTCTTGATCACCGCTGTAATAGGTGCTGCTCGTGTGCTAAAATCTCTTACAAACCTCCTGTAGAAGTTGGCAAGGCCATGGAAGCTCCGAACTTGACCGACAGTAGTAGCCGTTGGACAATCACGAATAGCACTCACCTTTTCTTCATCCACTTGTATACCTTGAGAGCTCACAACATATCCAAGGAAAACAAGTTTTTCCGTACAAAACACACACTTCTTGAAATTAGCATATAGATGTTCCGCCCTAAGTGTTGTTAGTACGAGCCTCAAGTGCTCAACATGCTCATCCAAATGTTTGCTATATATCAGGATATCGTCAAAGTAAACCACTACAAACTTACCAATGTATGTACGCAGGACATGATTCATTAGTCGCATAAAAGTGCTCGGTGCGTTCGTTAAGCCAAATGGCATCACTAACCATTCATACAAGCCATACTTGGTCTTAAACGCAGTTTTCCACTCATCACCTTCCCTCATCCTAATCTGATGGTAGCCACTTTTATGATCGATTTTACTAAAGATGGTAGACCCGTGCAACTCATCCAACATATCATCTAGTCTAGGTATGGGATGTCTATACTTGATAGTAATGTTATTGATAGCCCTGCAATCTACACACATCCTCCAAGATCCATCTTTCTTTGGCACCAATAAAACAGGCACAGCACAATGTGATATTGACTCACGCACATAGCCCTTAAGTAAAAGCTCACTCACCTGTCGTTGAAGCTCTTTAGCCTCTTCTGGATTGCACCTATATGCTGGACGGTTTGGCAAATCACTCCCCGGAACCAAGTCAATTTGATGCTCAATCCCTCTCAGGGGTGGTAATCCCTCCGACAGCTCTTCGGGAAACACATCTTCAAAGTCCTGCAAAAGAGTAATAACAGTGCTCGGTAGTGATCCGGCTATGTCACTTGTGTTTAGTAGGATCTCCTTGTAAATAAGTAACACAAGTGGACTTTTTGAATGCAAAACACCTCTCAACTCACTCTTTTGGGCCATAAACATTTTTTTCTTGGCCTCTTTCTCCTCCTCCCCATTCTCCTTCTCTATTTTTTTTTCTTTTCTATTTGTGGTCATCTCACTTTTTTGTTCACTCTTTTTTTCGACTACATCACTCTTTTCTTTTCTATTTGTGGTCATCTCACTTTTTTGTTCACTCTTTTTTTCGACCACATCACTCTTTGTTTCCCTTTTTTTTTTGAAGTGATCCTCCAATACTTGTCTTGGAGATAACGGAATAAGCACCACATTCTTATTTTTTGATATAAAAGAATACCTGTTGGTATAGCCATCGTGCGTCACCTTCCTATCAAATTGCCATGGGCGCCCCAAAAGGATATGACAATCTTGCATGGGCACCACATCACATGTCACCTCATCCTCGTATTTTCCAATGGAAAAAGGTACTCGCACTTGCTTAGTCACCTTCACCTCCGCACAGTCATTCAACCATTGCAACCTATAGGGTTTTGGATGTTTCAAAGTATTCAACCCCAATTTGTTTACTAACTCACAACTAGCCACGTTAGTGCAGCTACCCCCATCGATGATAACAGAACAAACTTTCCCACCCACAAAGCAACGAGTGTGAAATAAGTTCTCCCTTTGGCTATCTTTTTCGTCTTTAATGTGCATGCTCAATAAACGCCTAGCCACAAGAGAGTCCACAACAGCCTCATAACCCTCACTAAAGTCTTCCAACTCAGGCATACTATCACTATCATCATCCTCAACACCCTCACTTTCTGAAACCAAATCACCAGTGGCGTCCACGATCATCACCCTCTTGTTTGGGAATTGTCTAGCAATATGTCCAAGCCCTTGGCACCTAAAGCATTTAATGTCTCTTGTTCGATTAGAAGGGGTTGCAGAATTACCTTGTAGTCCTTGCCTAGATGCCTCTGGTTTACTTTCGTGTTTGGTTTTATTCCCTACCTTGCCCTCCTCTCGTCTACCGGGTTTGTGTTAGGATAAAATTTATAGTTTTGATGATAACAAAGATAAGAAAAGATTTGGACTTAAATGATAATATTCGAATAATCCTTTCACGATTATCAACATTGCTGAAAACAGTGATTGGCTCAAGCTACAGTCATAAGTTTTGAGTTGATCAAAAACAGATCTTGGAACAGTGGAGGGATTGATTTGGCTATTCGGGTTATGATGAAGTATTGAGAAAAGAGATCTCTGCCAACAGCTCTTGTCTACTGTATCGTAATGGTATATGCAAACAGCAACGGGAACAGTGACTCGTTCTACCAACAGAAAGGGCCGTATGCATTGATAAGTTTGATCGACAGATCTTGAAACAGTACTATTTATCGCTGGTGACATCAGACCTCGCTACAGCATTGTTTTTGAAAATAGTACAAGTAACTATCGACAGCTTTTCGTAAACAGTTAGCTCAACACGACATCGTTTGCCTCAACGGATTTGATGACGTCAGCCACAGGAGAACACCAGACATCATGACGTCACCATCATATTCAGCTTCAACAATCTCAACAGACATGATGACGTCAGCAGTGCTAAAACTTGTAAATGGAAAGATATGATGACGTCATCAGTACTGATATTTGCAAATGGATGTATCTTGTTTACCGCGACAAAATCTCTCAACAGTAAGGAACTGTTCATTCATATTCTTCAAGGAGAGATCTGTCGATAGAAAAGATTTCAGGCGCAAGCATAAAGTTGATTCAAATTCGATCGTATACTCAATTGGAAAAGATCGATGACCAAAACAAGAATCACTCATACTTCCTGAAATTAAGGAGACGAGATTAGTACTATCTTTGGAAAAATAGTACACATTGGCAGAGGCGATTTCAACGGGAGTGCACACATATGGAAATGATACTCGCATCCCTGACGAAACGTAATTTACCATATAATGGAGCAAGATTGACGGCGTACTACTGTCAGGAATTCAAAAAGGATTTGTTGCCTTATCTGGATTCATCGACCGTTGAACGAAGATTATAAATAGCAGACTGTTTGAATTGAAGATATATCTTTCGCCACTGCTATTACTAAAACGCTGTCAAAATACTCCCAGAGCTTACTCTTTGTTGAACGCATTCAAAGCTCAAGCACTCGAAGAATCTTCATTTTTTATATTCACTTTTATACCTTCGAGTGTCAATCTCTGGTTCACATTATTGAATCAAGTTTCTTTGTCTTAGAAACCAGAGATTTTACAGTACTCACAAAGTGTATTCATTGTTGTATTTGATTGAGTCTGTAACAAACGAGCATCTCAAAAAGCCGTTTGAAAACACTAAAGTGTTGTAACCAGCAGCAGCGTCTGCTTGGATTGTCGTTGTGAGATACTAGGAGTTCTCGTAGCTACGGGTTACGGGATCGGGTGTTTGTAGGGACTACTTTCATCAAAGTCTTCTAGTGATACCTTCCGAGGAGGAAGAAGGGGAGACGTAGGACATTGAAATCCGAACTTCCAGAAACAAACTCTGATCTCTATCTTTTACATTACACACGATTATATTACTTGTGTTTATTTACTGTTCACAAATTGATCGGTCGTTTTCCGCACATATATTGTTGGCCGAGAAGTTTGAATATAACTGAGATATTCTTAAGTCTGGTAACTCGGACTTAAGTTAAGCAAAAGCTTGCAAAACATTTTAAAAGAATTTTCGAAAATCGAAGGAGTTCATTCAACCCCCCCCTTCTGAACTCCTATTTTCTTAGTGATCCTATTTCTGGGACCATCAAGTGGTATCAGAGCAGGCAATCTCAGTTATTGAACAGTCATTGCTTAGTGCTTCTTTATATATGAACGTGTCTATCTCACACAACAAAATTCCTTTGTTTTCGAGGGAAGAGTACGACGACTGGAAGATTAGGATGCAAGCACATCTGGCGGCCATGGATGATGACATGTGGTATGTCATCACAGAAGGACCGTTGAAAATCATGAAGCCTAATCTTGCTGTTGCCGTAACAAGTGGCGAGCCTCAGTTTATTCCGAAAACCAGAAAGGAGTACATGAATGAAGATAAGAAAAAGGCAAACCTCGATAACGTGGCCAAGGACATCTTATTCAAGACGCTGGAAAAAGACAAAAACATGTTCAGATCAAGAGCTGCACAACTGTTAAAGACATATGGGACAAGTTAACCCAAATATGCGAAGGAAGTGATGAAACGAAAGAGAACAAACTGACAGTGGCGCAGCAGAAGTACGAGTCCGTAAAGATGAAGGACGGGGAGACTATGACTGAATTTGATGAAAGATTCAGTGCCATTGTGATCGAGTTAAATAGTCTTGGCAAAGAATACAGTAATCGGGAGTTGGCCTTGAAAGTGATGAGAGCATTACCTAAAGAATGGGACGTAAATACGATGGCCATGAGGGAGTCCAAGGATCTGAACAAGATGGAGCTCCATGACTTATTTGCAAATCTAAAGGCCTATGAGTTTGAGCTCGAAACCAGATCAGAAGCACCTTCAACACCCCAACCTACAAAAGCTCTTGCTGCTACAACCATTGAACAGTGCTCACCCAGCACTAGCAAGTCTGCTGACCAGCTCAGCGACGATGTTATGTCCCTCTTCGCAAAGAAGTTTGGGAAATTCATGAGAAAATCCTTTCACCCTTCCTCTCCCTACAATAATTTTAATAAATCTGATAAAGCTACTTCCGATTTAATATGTTATAACTGTGATCGTCCAGGTCATTTCGTTGCTGAGTGCAATAGACCTAAGAGAGATAATAGACCCAGGTGAGATGACAAAAGAGCCGACGATCGATACAAAAAAGAGGAAAGATACAAGCGTGACGAGGAAGATGATGAAAGTGAAGTTGATAGGTCCAAGGACAAGTCCAAAGAGAAATTCAAGGAAAGATCAAAGGACCGACGAATGAAAACCAGCAGCAACAAGAAATTCAGTCGACGAAACGACAGCAAGGTGTTGATGGCTGAAGAAAGCACGAAGAGCTGGGCAGATTCAGACTCAGAAACATCTAGCACCAGCTCATCCTCAAGTGATAGTGAACAGGAGGAGGTTCACTGCTTCATGGCTGATCAAACAGACGATGATGAGGTATTCGACTTTGCTAATTCTGAATTCACACGTGAGGACCTAGTTCAAGCACTGAATGATATGGTCCATGAGTACAAGACTCTATCTCACACATTCGAGGAAATCAAAGCTGAAAACGCAAGTCTGAAAAACTAGTTCAGCTGAATCAAGTTCTGATGAGCTTGAAGATACTGACAGTTTAAAAACTGAGTTAGAGTAGGCTGAAGATAGAGAATGATCTGTTGAGAAATGAAGCCAGCGAGCTCAAGGCTGAAGTCGATAAATTAACTGAAGAAATGAGCTCCTGGAACAAGGCTAATCGTTCTCTCTACAAGCTATATGAAAGCCAAAAACCATTAAGTGATAAAACTGGTGTGGGTTTCAATTATGATAGCAGCCTTGGAAAA
>KV007512.1:2869-13131 GCA_001598015.1 Dorcoceras hygrometricum
AGGAAGCCCCTGCCGATATCAGCCCTGAGGAGCTGGTTACGCTAAAACAATGGTGGGACGACGAGCTTAAGACTCGATGCTATGTGATGGCATCTATGTCCAACGAAATGCAACGGCGCTTTGAGAAGACGAAGTATGCTGTTGACATACTCTTTCATCTCAAGGAACTGTATGGGGAGAACTCTCGACATGAGAGGTTCACCGCTGTCAAGGAGCTTATGATTAGCCGCATGCGCGATGGGACTTTGGTCCGCGGCATGGGGTTCGTATGATTGGGCTCGTTGAAAAGCTGGCGGGCCTTGATATCACACTTCCACACGAGCTGTCTCTGGATGTGCTTATCCTCTCACTACCCGCTGCATTCGACCCCATTGTGGTCAATTTCAACATGAACAAGCTGGCAGCCACCCTTGAAGAGGTGGTTAACATGATGGTCGTGTTTGAGGGAACCATAAAGAAGGACAAGCCCGTCCTTCTTATGGGCTCTTCTTCCTCTGCGAAGAAGGGGCCCAGACGCAAGGGTAAGAAGCGTTCTGCCCCTGCGAAGGAGGAAAAGCCAACTAAAAAGCCCAAGGCAAAGGCTTCCAAGCCAAACAAGTTCGAGGATGTTTGCCACCACTGCCACAAGCCTGGGCATTGGAGGAGGAACTGCAAGGAGTACCTCGAGCAGTTGCGAACTGCAAAAGGTATGTTCTATATCAAAATAAATATGTCTCTTAATTCGACTTCTTGGGTACTTGATACCGGATGTGGATCTCATATCTGCAATGATTTGCAAGTGATGACAAGAAGCCGACGTCTTAGAGAGGGTGAGACCCACTTCAGGCTGGGCAATGGAGCAAGAGTTGCTGCAGTAGCTATAGGATATGTTTGTTTATTTCTGTCGTCAAATTTTAAGTTGTTATTGAAAGATGTTTTATTTGTTCCCGAATTGATAAAGAACATTATTTCTGTTTCTATGCTTGATAGTGATGGATATTCTTGTGTTTTTGCTAATTCGATTTGCAATATATACAAGAATGAATGTTTGATTGGTATTGGGGAACGCGAAAACGATCTATACACCTTAAAATTAAAACCAGCTCCAACTCGCGATGTGGAAACACATACTACAACAATTAAAAGGAAATACGATATCTTAAACCCAGCACAACTTTGGCACGCTAGGCTAGGTCACATTTCTCTAAGAAGGATGAACAAGTTAGTTAGGAGTGACATATTTGATTTGTCAGACATTAACTCCCTACCGACTTGTGAGTCTTGTCTCAAGGGAAAGATGACTAAACAACCCTTCAAGGGCAAGCCTGAAAGTGCTCAAGGCCTATTGGATTTGATCCATACTAATGTGTGTGGCCCACTTAGCATTGGTACTAAGTACGGTCACACATACTTCATCACCTTTACCGATGATTACTCTAGGTATGGGTACTTGTACTTAATGAAGCACAAGTCTGAATCCTTTGAAAGGTTCAAAGAATTCAAAGCTGAAGTAGAAAATCAGTTGGGGAAAAGTATTAAAGCACTTCGATCTGATCGAGGTGGTGAATACTTGAGTGCTGAATTTCAAGACTATCTGAAAGAGAATGGGATTCACGCACAGTGGACCCCTCCGGCCACACCACAGCTCAATGGTGTAGCGGAGCGTCGTAACCGAACCCTGATGGACATGGTTCGGTCTATGATGAGCTTCACTGAGCTTCCTACCTCATTTTGGGGCTATGCGCTCGAAACGGCGGTAATGTTGTTGAACAATGTCCACATCAAAGCAGTGGATAAGACTCCATATGAGATTTGGATGGGAAAACCACCCAAATACTCATACATGAGAATTTGGGGATGTCCTTCTTACGTGAAGCAGACAGTGGGAGATAAGCTGGATACGAGATCCATCTTATACTACTTCGTTGGGTATCCAAAGAAATCCATTGGATACTACTTCTACTATCCCAACGAAACAAAAGTGTTTGTCTCTAGAAATGCCACCTTTATGGAAAGGGAATTTCTACTTGATAGAAAGGGCAAAATAGTAGAACTCGAAGAGGTTCGAGAACCAACTGAAGTACCAAGTGAATCTCCCGCACCTCCAGAGCCAGTGCCAGAAATGGTCGCACCTAGGAGATCCGAAAGGGTTCTTAGGGCTCCTGAAAGATATGGTTTCCTTATTGAAGATGATCAGGGCGATCAAGTTGTTGGATGTGATCCAAGGACTTTCAAGGAGGCAATTTCCGATGCTGATTCTAATTTGTGGCTTGAAGCAATGCAGCCTGAGATTGACTCAATGCATGCGAACCAAGTTTGGACTCTCGTTAATCCTCCTGAAGGAATTGTTCCTATTGGATGTAAATGGATATACAAGAGGAAACTTGGGCCTGATGGTAAGGTATTGACCTACAAGGCACGACTGGTCGCGAAAGGTTACACTCAAAGGCAAGGTGTTGACTATGATGAAACCTTTTCACCAGTCGCAATGTTCAAGTCGATTAGAATCTTACTAGCCATAGCCGCATGGTACGACTATGAGATATGGCAAATGGATGTGAAAACTGCGTTCCTTAATGGAAACATTAAGGAAGAGATCTATATGACGCAGCCTGAGGGTTTCACATCCGTGGGAAGTGAGCATAAGGTATGCAAACTTCAGAGATCGATCTACGGTCTCAAACAAGCATCGAGGAGTTGGAACCTGAGATTCGATGAAATAATTAAGGAATTTGGTTTCATCAAGAATCCCGAGGAGCCATGTGTGTATAATAAGGTAGTTAAAAGCGCTGTGACATTCCTTATACTTTATGTTGATGACATTCTACTCATTGGGAATGATGTAGGAATGCTGCAGTCAACTAAAGTATGGTTGTCTAGTAGATTCTCGATGAAGGAAATGGGTGAAGCATCCTATATTCTTGGAATACAGATCTATCGGGATAAATCGAAACGGATGCTCGGACTCACCCAAGCCACCTACATCGATACCATACTTAAGAGGTTCTCTATGGAAGAGTCTTGATGACTTCTGGCCTGAGCTGCGCCCTGCTCGTGATCGGCCAAGATAGAGAATTCCAGTGCAGGAACCTGCTCTTGATGAGAAGCGGATTCTACATATGAAATATCCGGATTAATAAACTGCACCCGCCATCGCACGATGATCCCTGTGCACTGTGGCGATCATCCTCTGCTCCTTGCGCATACGTCTAATGCATAAATAATCATGATTAACAGAAGGAACATCCAGCTTGAAGTTAGCTAGATGCTCATGATACAGCTTCTCAAGCTCCAGTTCAAAGAGTTTGTACAAGATGAGCGAACGTCACTCGAATAAGTCTGACACTTCCTCAGTTTCTCCCCATGCTAACAACTGCTCTTCAATTGTGATCAAATGATCAAAGGATGAGATATCTTTGATACGCACCTCTTTGCGGAAGTGCAGCCATTCCTCAAATATGGTAATTCGTGCGGAGACATTATCCCACGTGGACTTTATCAGTAGTTGGCAATATTCTTTGACTGGTGCTGATTCATTCCGAATATCATCTAATACCTTATCAGCGGGTTTCATAAAATCCAGTTGGGTCTCACACCCTTGATTTGCTGTTTGAAAGTCAGTACCCATCTGTGCATCTTGTTCATGGTCTGCTTTCTAAGGTTCTTTAGAACCAATAGCCACGTATTCATCATCAAAGGTCCCCTCACCCTCAACGGGAACAGTGGGGATTGAGTCATGGTGGGAGCTTTCTCTTTCATCCTGACACGTCGACCAGCAGGTACTTCTAATACGCAAAAGAAAACAGAATCTCCAGAATTGCTCAACACACGAAATGGAACCCGAAAATACAACTCAAACACTCAGAAAAGAGATCTAAAATCTCAATATATCGATTCATTCCAACGTTAAAATCGAAATTACAATCCAGGTCTCACAACTGGTGCTGATTCATTCCGAATATCATCTAATACCTTATCAGCGGGTTTCATAAAATCCAGTTGGGTCTCACACCCTTGATTTGCTGTTTGAAAGTCAGTACCCATCTGTGCATCTTGTTCATGGTCTGCTTTCTAAGGTTCTTTAGAACCAATAGCCACGTATTCATCATCAAAGGTCCCCTCACCCTCAACGGGAACAGTGGGGATTGAGTCATGGTGGGAGCTTTCTCTTTCATCAGCTGTGATTTCTTGATCCTTTTGTCCTTCATGCTCCATTCGAGAATCGAGTTCCAGATCGTCTTCGAAACCGCCACCACCACCACTACCTCCCTATACAATTTTATCAAGCTCTATTCTCTCTTGTTCTCCGGAGTTGATCATGAGGTTATCCTGCCCTGAAATTCTCTCGTCTTAAGTGGGAGAGACTGAAATAGAATCAGGTTGAGACGCGATAGTGACACCAAGCCAGCCCATGTGTTGGTGTTGTCTCTGTGTTCTCCTCCTTTTCACAAAATTCTTGAGAGGAAGGGAGATGGTTGATTCGGAATCAGGGGACTTAGACACTTGCTTCTTCCGACATCGGCGTGTCACCAAGGGGCACGAGTCCGGTTCTGAGACGTCCTCAGAATCAAAATTCGTAGGAGCAACTGGTTTCCTATCCTCAACTGATTGTCTTTCAACAGTTTGTGTTGCAGTCTCGGTCACTTTATTTGTTTGTTTCTTATTTCCTCCATCAATTTGTTTTCTTTTCTCGGATGTTTTTACACCCTTTTCTTTTGTTGTTGCCAAAGATTCTGGTACTGTCGGTACTTCTTGGTGTGGCCTGCTGACTTCTGTGTCAATGGCATTATCCTCGGTATGCTTGCTAGACTCACCGGTTGGTTTGGGCTTTGAGTTTTGCTTAACATAAGTCTACACCGACTTACTGGTTAATAATTTCTTGGAGTGCAACTTCACCGATTTTCCAAGATTTTCTTTCACAAGATGCTGCAGCAAGGCACTAACCTGAATAGTGAAGCCCTGTGATTGTCGTTTAGGATTTTTCACCATGTTCATAAGGACTTGTAACAAGATTTGTGCCAAGTTAACTTTCAATCTGGCACTGATTGCTATCATTATTTCAATAGTGAAGCGTCTGACAGAGGCTTGGTGAAGATATCAGCTACTTGCCGATCCGTTGGAACATGCTCCACCCGAACGTTTCTTTTAAGCACATGGTCTCGAATAAAATGATGTCGTATGTAAATGTGCTTAGTTCTGGAACACGGCACTGGATTCTGAGTAATCGCGATCGCACTAGTATTGTCACAAAAGATGGGTGCTTCTTGTGCATCAACACAATTGTCCCTGAGTTGTTGTTGAATCCATAGTATTTGTGAGCAACAACATCCAGATGCGAGGTACTCTGCCTCGGCGGTGGACGTAGCAATTGATGTCTGTTTCTTGCTAAACCATGAAATGAGTCTATCACCCAGAAATTGACAAGTTCCACTTGTGCTTCGACGATCAATCTTAAATCCTGCATAGTCTGCATCACTGTAACCAATTAAGTTCAAGCTGGAGTCTTTGGGATACCAAAGACCCACATTATGCGTGCCTTTCAAAAAATTTAGAATGCGTTTAACAGCCATGTGAGACTGTTTTGGATCAGCTTGAAACCTGGCACACATGCAGACCGAGAACATTATATCTGGTCTGCTTGCTGTGAGGTATAAAAGTGAACCAATCATCCCACGATAAATGGTTACCTCGACGGCAGTTCCAGCTTCGTCTTTGTCCAGCTTGATGGAGGTTCTCATGGGATTAGCTGTAGGAGAGAAATTTTCCATCCCGAACTTCTTCAGAAGTTCCTTAGTATACTTCTCTTGATTGATGAAAATTTCATCCTCAAGCTGTTTAACTTGTAATCCTAAGAAAAAGGTCAATTCTCCCATCATGCTCATCTCAAATTTATCCTGCATCAATTTGGAGAATTTGTCGCAAAGTTTGTGATTAGTTGATCCAAAAATGATATCATCCACATAAATCTGTACAAGCAGAATATGGTTATTTTACAAATTTAAACAGTGTCTTATCGACAGAGCCAATAATAAAATCATGGTCAATGATAAATTTGGACAAAGTATCATACCAAGCTCTGGGAGCTTGTTTCAGACCATATAAAGCTTTATCCAGCTTGTATACATGTTCTGGTCTGGTATGATCTACGAAGCCAGGAGGTTGTGATACATACACTTTCTCACTTAGAGTGCCATTCAAGAAAGCACTTTTGACATCCATCTGATAAACTTCAAAGTTTTTGAATGATACATACGCAAGGAAAATTCTGATGGCTTCTAGTCTGGCTACGGTGCGAAGGATTCTTCAAAATCTATGCCTTCTTCTTGTCTATATCCTTGCGCAACCAGCCTATATTGGTTTTGAACTACATTACCTTGTTCATCCAGTTTGTTCCTAAAGACCCATTTAGTTCCTATTATATTTTCATTATCTGGTTTTGGGACTAAATGCCATACTTTACTACGTTCGAACTGGTTTAGCTCTTCTTGCATAGCGTCTATCCAGCTTGGGTCTGCTAAGGCCTCTTCTACTTTATAAGGCTCTATGTGTGATATGAAAGCAGAATTAAAATATTCGTTTATCATCTGGCTTCGTGTCCTGACAGGGGTAGTCGGATTACGAATGACCAGCTCGGGTGGATGATTTTATTCCACCGAAGACCTGGTCCATATGAGGTAGACGTGGCATGATGTTCCCCCTATGTCCTTGCTGGTTCCTCGGAGATACCATTGTTTGATGTTCTACGTGTCATAACATTTTCGTCATCACAAGCGTGTTCTGTACCAGCTAGGTCGTGATCTGGACCATCTTGCTCGAAGAATGAAATACCAGCGCTGGTAATTGGTCTGTCCAAATCGTGCTGGTCATCAGCGTGCTGTCTGGGTTGCTCCTCGTCATCACTAGATTCATTCAGATGAGTAGATTCTAGACGAGTGCATAAGTCGTTTAATTTCAAAACTGATGATGATCTAAAGCTGGTCTCATCGAACACCACATGAGCTGACTCTTATACTGTTAGCGTCATATTGTTGAACACTCTATAGGCTCTGCTGACAGCTGAGTATTCCAGAAAGATACCTGCATCAGATCTTACATCAAAATCTCGTAAGTACATTTTACCATCATCGAACACCACATGAGCTGACTCTTATACTGTTAGCGTCATATTGTTGAACACTCTATAGGCTCTGCTGACAGCTGAGTATTCCAGAAAGATACCTGCATCAGATCTTACATCAAAATCTCGTAAGTACATTTTACCATTAATATGGATGAAACATGTGCATCCAAACACCCTGAAATACGAGATGTCAAGTCTATTGCCATTCCAGATCTCATATGGAGTAACTCATGTCTTTTGTTTATCATCGATCTATTTTGAGTATAGCAGGATGTATTGACGGCTTCGGCCCAAAATTTATTTGAGATCCCGGAGTCAGCAATCATAGTTGTTGTAGCTTATTTTAAAGTTCGGTTTCAACGCTCAGCCGGCCCGTTCTGCGGAGGGGCTCTTGCTGCAGACAACTCATGCCTGATCCCAATATCATCTAGATAGGAGGATTTTAAAATTTAAAAACTCTTTTCCTCTATCACTCCTAATCCGGTTGACATTACAAGATTGCTCATTTTTAAGACGTTTTAAAAGCTTGATCAGCTGGTCGGCAGTTTGATATTTTGATTTCAAAAATATCACCCAGGTAAATTTTGAAAAATCTTCGACCACAACAAGGGTGTATTTCATTCCCCCTAAGCTTGTTACGGGTATTGGACCAAAAAGATCCATGTGCAAAAGATCCAGCTTGCGAGAAGTTTTGGTACTGCCTTTAGTTTTGAAAGTAGATTTGATATGTTTACTCAGATGACAGGCGGATCATATCTTGTTTTTTGAGAATTTTAACTTGGGTAAATCATCAACCAGCTCATGTTTACTCAAGTTGGAAATAGTTTTAAAATTCAAATGATTCATCCGTTGATGCCATAACCAACTCTTTGAAGAGTCAGTGACTAGGCAGGTTTGTTCTCTATGCGGCTGATCTAACCAATTCACTTTGTCGGTATTTCCAGATCGATAGCCTATTAGTACAGTCAGACCTTCCGGATTAAGAACCGTGCATGTGTGCTTTTGAAATTTGACAGAGTAGTTACTATCACACAACTGCCTGATACTAATGTAGTGCCCAAAATCCATAGGACCATAAATTCCAATCCTTATATATTGAGGATCCATTTCTAATTTAAGATTTCAGCATTTTTTTTTATTTGTTCAAGTAGCTGATTTCTTATTTCTTAGATTTCATAAGGTACAGAGGACCGATCAGTTGTCACCCGAGCGTAGCCAAGCTATTTTCAAACTTTACAAACAAAATGGTTTTTGATGGGAGAATGGTTAAATTTCAGATTTTGTGTAGTACATTTACAAATCAAAACAGTGACAGGGAATTTTAAGTAAAATTTTCTGAAGTACGCCTGGTTTGCCAATCCTAAATGAGTGTTTTTCCCCTGTTAATAATCAGACTCCCATGCCACTGTCCTTGTGAACTATAAGTTCAATTATTTGCAAGAAAATTTTCATTCTGGCATCAAAGAAATAGATAACACATTGCTGCGCTGGGGAAAACTCTCTGTTAGTGGCCTGCTGTATCTTGTGATTTCCTTCTTATCAAGGCAAGTAAATTTGATTCTTGCTACGCCATGAAAGCTTACATGTTGTTCTCACTTTATCTCATGATTTCGCTTAAGCTCTGTTATTTATCAGCCTTTGCTCATGTTTTGGTTGATATTATAGCGTATGTTGAGCGTTCGGGGTCACAGGGTATTTCGTTTGGAACTCAAATGTATTTTACGAAGTCGATGGTTGCTATGTTGCGACTGGTTACTGTTGCTTGCGACTGATTTCTTTCCCTTAAGTATTTCACTACCGATTTACATCCATCGGCTGGTTTTCTTTCATCTGCTGATCGCCCTTTACCCAACGACTGGTTGTTCTTGAACCAACGACTGGTTGATCTACTGTTACTCCGTTGACCCAAATTAATTGTGTTGACCACCGATATGTACCCATCGACTGATCTACTGTTCACATCAGCTGGTCTTCTTCCCAACAACTGAATTTACCCCAACTGCTGATTTCCTATGTCTCAGCTGGATGCTCAGTAAAACGATTTTCGAAGGAAGTATGAGTTTTAAATGAAGTGAACCCTAATGTTAAGATTTGTGTTCGTTTAGTATGTGTTTAAAGGAAGAGAGTTTCAATTTAAGGATTTATGGCTTAGATAACGGACGGTCACCATGGAGGGGTGAGCAGCTGTCCCGATGTCAGTTGCCCCTTCACCACGAATAATATGCTAAGGCTGATATCAGTAGTCACTTGATCAGGTGCAACACGGACCTAAGTAGAGCTTCTGAGCCATAAGTCAAATGAAAACGATAACGCTGGGATTTTATTTTAATTCCAGAACAGAAGTTTATGATGAATGATGTTTTATGACTTCCTTTAAACTGTGATGTCTTATGTTTTAAACCTGCATATTGTGCTTGTTACTCTCAGTTTTGCTTGCTGAGCCCCTAGACTCACTAGCTTTTATGGTGCAGGTGAGTCGACACCGGAGCAGGTGGGAGGTGGAGTTTGAACCAGCAGCGACGTGTTAGTGTTTATCGAAGGCCTGCGTTTCCGCGATGTTCATTTTGTATTTTGCTATTTTTGTTGTCTTTGATCTTAGTCACATCTGTATTGAGATCCATTACAACAAAGATGAATTCAAATAGAGTTCAGTAGTCGTAATATCGCAACTTCGCATTTTATACTTCGATTTGCAATTAGTGCCAGGAGCAGCACCCGTTTCTAGACCACCTTATCGTCTTGCTCCATCAGAGATGAAAGAACTAAAGTAAAGGATACAAGAGCTGTTAGACAAGGGCATTATTCGACCAATTACATCACATTTGCAATTAGTGCCAGGAGCAGCACCCGTTTCTAGACCACCTTATCGTCTTGCTCCATCAGAGATGAAAGAACTAAAGTAAAGGATACAAGAGCTGTTAGACAAGGGCATTATTCGACCAATTACATCACCATGGGGAGCCCCTGTTTTGTTCGTCAATAAGAAGGACGGGAGTATAAGGCTGTTTATAGACTATAGAGAGTTGAATAAGTTGACAATTAAGAATAAATATCCTTTGCCTAGAATTGAGGACTTGTTTGATCAGTTGAAGGGATCGATAGTTTTCTCTAAGATTGATTTAAGGTCTAGTTATCACCAATTGAAGATAAAACCAGCAGACAT
>KV007512.1:15786-28831 GCA_001598015.1 Dorcoceras hygrometricum
AGTAGAGCTTCTGAGCCATAAGTCTAACGAAAATGATAACGCTGGAATTTGAATCTATTTCCAGAACAAAAGTTATGATGAACGATGTCCTATGACTTCTTTTAAAACTGTGGCGACTTATGTTTTACATCTGCATTTTTGTGCTTGTTACTCTCAGTTTGCTTGCTGAGCCCCTAGGCTCACTAGCTTTCTTGGTGCAGGTGAGTCGGCACCGGAGCAGGTGGGAGGTGGAGTTTGAACCAGCAGCGACGTGTTAGTGTTTATCGAAGGCCTGCGTTTCCGTGATGTTCATTTTGTATTTTGCTATTTTTGTTGTCCTTGATCTTAGGCAAATCTGTATTGAGATCCGTTACAACAAAGATGAATTCAAATAGAGTTCAGTAGTTGTAATATCGCGATTTCGCATTTTGTACCTTGAATTTGTAATGAAGGCTAGTTTTATTTTATGGCGCCAATGGTTGTATTTCGATTTTTTTATGAGCAAGGCAATACAACTTGTTCTATTTATTATTCTGCCCTTCTATTTTCCTTATATTTCCTTTTTCCTTGATCTCGTGACTCCCATGGGGATTGGGGCATCACAAACATGGTATCAGAGCATGGTCCAGAGATAAACACACGCACTTCTTGCTGGAACAGATTTCATCGATCGCCTCTTCGGGGCAGTGAGTTTCTTTTATGTTTTAGAGCATGTTTTTTTTATTCTTGAATGTTCTGATGTTCTTATGTGGTGGATTACGGGCTATAGATTAAGATGTCTGGCCGAGGAAGAGAGAGGAATATCCCAGTAGATGAATCTAGTCCTGATAGTAACGCTAGTATTGCCCAGCTTCTAAGGTTGCTAGTAGAACAGCAGGGTAGAGGCAATGGTCAATCCTCCAGCAGTAGAGGACCTAGCAACGATGACCCTCAAGAACGATTTCGAAGACAGAAGCCAAGGGAGTTTAGCGGCACAACAGATCCTTTTGTCGTCGAAAGCTGGATTAAATCAATGGAAGTGATATTTGAGTATCTCCAGACGCCTGACTTAGAAAGATCCAGATGTGCAATTTATATGTTGAGAGATGATGCGATGCTCTGGTAGGAAGGAACAAAGCTTACTGTATATGTAACAAATCTCCCATGGGAGGAATTCAAGCGAGTGTTCTTTGAACAATATTTTACAGAGGATAAGAGGTCTGAATTAAAAAGAGAGTTCTTGATGATCAAGCAAGGGGACATGACTGTCCAGGATATGTTCGAAAGTTCGAACGTGGATGTTATTTTGTACCATTGATTGGAGCTGATCCTAAGGAGAAATTACGACATTTTGTCGATGGATTGAAACCAGCGCTCAGGCATGATGTGAGACTAGTAGAACCAAAAGATTATCGAGGAGCGGTAGACAAGGCTCTAAGAGCTGATCAGGATTGGAAAGCATTTGTGGAGGAGCGACAACTGAAGAGGCAGGCTTTCCAACAGAAAGACCAGCGACCACCCAAGAAACCATACAAGAATCAGCAGAGGTCGCAGGAACAAAAGCCTCAGGAGCAGAAACCTTTGGTTGTGCAACCCATTAGTACGATTTCAGCAGTTGGAAACAAGCCTCAGTGTCCCAAGTGCCAGAAGAACCACCCTGGTCCATGTAGAAAGGGACAGAATGTTTGTTTTAGATGTGGATTGCCAGGGCATGTTATTAAGGACTGTCCTAAATCAAAGCAGATGGTGACCAGCAGAGCTTATGTCATGACAACCGAGCAAGCCAATCCAGATTCCACAATGGCTACGGGTAAGGTTTTGATTGCTGGAATTCCTTCTTTAGCTCTAATAGATTCAGGTGCGACGCATTCCTTTATAGCAGTAGACTTTGCTAAGAAATTACCTGTTAAACCCGACCAGTCGACTATGGGATTTTGTGTGATTGTGCCCTCTGGGGAAGAGTTGATATCTCATGATTTGTTTCGCAATTTAGAACTTAGGCTTCAAGGACATTTAGTTACTGCTGATTTGATTGTTTTACCTATGCCTGAGTTTGATCTGATTTTAGGAATGGATTGGTTGACCAAATATGGAGTCGTGATAGATTTCCAGCTTAGAACCGTAGTGGTAAAACCTCCAAGAGGCGACTGGTTTATGTTCGAGGCTGGTAAGATGTGTAAAATCCCTCGAATTATTTCAGCTCTTAAAGCCCGTAGTTGTTTGCAAAAAGGGGGAGTAGGATTCTTGATAAGCTTATCATCTTTAGCAGTATCTAGCAAGCCCCAACTCTCAGATGTTGAAGTAGTAAGCGAATTCCCGGAGGTCTTCCCAGAAGACATTTATGGACTGCCACCTGATAGAGAATTGGAGTTTGCAATTGATTTAGTGTCAGGAGCAGCCCCCGTTTCTAGACCACCCTATCGTCTTGCTCCATCAGAGATGAGAGAATTAAAAGAGCAAATACAAGAGCTATTAGACAAGGGCTTTATTCAACCAAGTACTTCACCATGGGGAGCCCCTGTTTTGTTCGTCAAGAAGAAGGACGGGAGTCTAAGGCTGTGCATAGACTATAGAGAGTTGAATAAGTTGACAATTAAGAATAAATATCCTTTGCCTAGAATTGAGGACCTGTTTGATCAGTTGAAGGGATTGATAGTTTTCTCTAAGATTGATTTAAGGTCTGGTTACCACCAATTGAAGATAAAACCAGCGGACATTTATAAAACAGCCTTTAGAACGCGTTATGGTCACTACGAATTTTTGGTGATGCCCTTCGGACTCACTAACGCTCCCTCAGCCTTTATGGACTTAATGAACAGAGTATTCCAACCTTTCTTAGATCAGTTTGTAGTTGTGTTTATTTACGATATTTTGGTGTATTCCAAGAGCAGAATCGAGCACGCAAACCACCTGAGAACAGTGCTTCAGGTTTTGAAAGACAAGCAGCTGTTTGCCAAGTTTAGCAAGTGTGACTTTTGGTTGGAAAAGGTTTCTTTTCTCGGGCATATTATATCCAAAGATGGATTGGAAGTAGACCCATCTAATGTGGAAGCCGTTCGCGACTGGCCAATACCAACTTCAGTTGCTGAGGTTAGGAGTTTTCTGTGCCTAGCTGGTTACTACAGACGTTTCATTATCCAAAGATGGATTGGAAGTAGACCCATCTAATGTGGAAGCCGTTCGCGACTGGCCAATACCAACTTCAGTTGCTGAGGTTAGGAGTTTTCTGTGCCTAGCTGGTTACTACAGACGTTTCATTAAGGGATTTTCGAAGATATCTGTTCCCTTAACCTCGCTGACTAGGAAGTTGAGCAAATTAGAATGGACCCCTGACTGCCAAACCAGCTTTGAACAATTGAAGCAGGCGTTGATTGAAGCTCCTATGTTAACAATGCCGTCCGATCAAGGGAAATTTGTCATCTATACAGATGCGTCGAAGTTGGGATTGGGAGCTGTTTTGATGCAAGATCGTAGAGTAATTTCCTACGCTTCTCGACAGTTGAAAAATCACAAAAGGAATTATCCCACTCATGATTTGGAGCTGGCAGCAGTTGTGTTCGCCTTAAAAATCTGGAGACATTATTTATATGGTGAGAAATGTGAAATATTCACAGATCACAAAAGCCTGAAATACTTCTTCACCCAGAAGGAATTGAAAATGAGGCAGAGGAGATGGCTGGAATTGGTGAAAGATTACGACTGCACGATCAGCTACCATCCAGGTAAAGCTAACGTGGTTGCTGATGCTTTAAGTAGAAAGTCTGTGGGGCTAGCACAACTCATCGTCCACAAATCATTAGCAGCTTATATTGAGAAGTTTGGCTTAGAGCTGGTTCCCAGCGGCTGCAATTCAGTTGTAGCTGGTACCTCAGTGAGATCAAATGTGTTGGACCAAATTCGTGAGGGTCAGTTGAGAGATGAGCAACTACAGAAGTGGGTTAAGCAAGACAGGGAAAGAGGCGGCAACCTCTATTTTTCGGACGATGGCATAATCAGATTTCAAGGAAGAATTTGGGCGCCACAAGTAGATACTTTGAAATCAGATTTGATGGAACAAGCTCATGCAACCCCATACTCTGTGCATCCGGGAAGTACCAAGATGTATAAAGATCTTCAGAAGTTGTACTGGTGGCCGGGTATGAAAAGAGATGTCACCAAATTTGTTTCTGAATGCTTAACGTGTCAATTGGTGAAAGCTGAACACCAGCGACCAGCAGGGATGTTGAAGCCGTTGCCATTCCGGAGTGGAAGTGGGAATGTATTTCCATGGACTTCGTGACTGGTTTTCCTAGAACTGCCCAAGGTTATAATTCTATTTGTGTCATTGTAGATAGACTTACGAAATCTGCCCACTTCCTGCCGGTGAAGACAACCTACGATGTAAGCAGATATGCAGAGTTGTATGTGAAAGAGATCATCAGACTTCATGGTGTTCCTGTATCGATTGTATCTGATAGGGATTCCAAGTTCACGTCTGCATTTTGGAAAAGTTTGCATCGAGCTTTGGGAACCAAGTTGACATTTAGTACAGCCTTTCATCCCCAAACCGATGGACAATCAGAAAGAGTGATCCAGATTTTGGAGGATTTACTCAGAGCATGTATTATAGATTTCTCAGAAAGTTGGGATTTGAAACTACCATTGGTGGAATTTGCGTACAACAACAGTTTTCAAGCTTCTATCCAGATGGCACCATACGAAGCTCTCTATGGACGCAAGTGTAGAACGCCTATTTATTGGGATGAGATAGGAGAGCGAGATGGTCTAGGACCAGATTTGGTGGAGCAAACCGTGAATGTTGTGAGAAAAATTAAGGAAAGGATGAAAGCTGCTCAAAGCAGAAAAAAGACCTATGCGGACAATAGACGAAGGGAATTAAGTTTTGAAGTTGGTGATCACGTCTTTTTGAAAGTAGCTCCAATGAAGGAGTGATGCGTTTTGGAAAGAAGGGAAAATTGAGTCCCAGGTATATAGGTCCCTACGAGATACTGGACAGAGTAGGAACATTGGCCTATCGATTAGCACTGCCGCCGCATCTATCTTCAGTACATAATGTACTTCATGTATTAGCCTTAAGAAAGTACGTTCCCCACCCATCGCACATATTGACTGCTGAACCGTACCCGGGTCATTTCCCTCACATGCTGAAGCAAGAAAGCCCATGTCTTTTATGACATTTCGAAAGTTCATTTAACGCCAGATTTGAGCTACGAAGAGAGACCAGAGAAGATCCTCCTAAGAGAGATTAGAAAACTGAGGAACCGTAGCATCCCAATGGTTAAAGTTCAGTGGTCGAATCAAACCGAACGAGAAGCTACGTGGGAAACAGAAGCTGATATGCATAGTCGTCACCCAGATTTGTTCGGTAAGTAAATTTCGAGGACGACATTTTTATAAGGTGGGTAGAGTTGTAGTGCCCCAAAATCCATAGGACCATAAATTCCAATCCTTATATATTGAGGATCCATTTCTAATTTAAGATTTCAGCATTTTTTTTATTTGTCCAAGTAGCAGATTTCTTATTTCTTAGATTTCATAAGGTACAGAGGCCCGATCAGTTGTCACCCGAGCGTAGCCAAGCTATTTTCAAACTTTACAAACAAAATGGTTTTGGATGGGAGAATGGTTAAATTTCAGATTTTGTGTAGTACATTTACAAATCAAAACAGTGACAGGGAATTTTAAGTAAAATTTTCTGAAGTACGCCTGGTTTACCATGCCTACTTGAGTGTTTTTCCCCTGTTACAAATCAGACTCCCATGCCTATGGTACATGGACTATAAGTTAATTCCTTTGCAAGAAAATATCCATTTTTGCATCAAAGAAAATAGGAAGCTCATCGTTGCGCTTGGGAAGACTCTCAGTTCGTGATCTGCTTTATCTCGTGATTCCATCTTATTGAGGCAAGTAAATTTGATTCTTGCTACGCCATGAAAGCTTATGTATTGTTCTCGCTTCATTTCGTGATTCTTGCTTAAGCTATGTTAATATCAGCCTTTGCTCATGTTTTGGTTGATATTATAGCGTATGTTTAATGTTCGGGTTCACAGTGATTTATGTTTGGAACTCAAATGTATTTTACGAAGTTGATGTTGATTTTAAAACGCTGAGCATTTCAGATTTTCAACTCATAGAGATTATGATGTTCTTATTTTCTCTGGTGAATGATAGCGTTCGAATTTGACTCCACGAAGTTGGAAGTGCTAGTCGAACCAGAACTAAGTATGGTTTGATAGGTGAATTCTGATATTGTGGATGTTATTCGTGACGTTATTGTATTTCATAATCATCAGCTGGTTTACTGTTCCTATTGTATTACATAATCATCAGCTGGTTTACTGTTCATATTGTATTTCATAACCAGCGACTGGTTGCTATGTTGCGACTGGTTGCGATGTTACGAATGGTTGCTATGTTGCGACTGGTTGCGATGTTGCGACTGGTTGCTATGTTGCGACGGGTTGTGATGTTACAACCGGTTGCTATGTTGCGACTGGTTACTGTTGCTTGCGACTGATTTCTTTCCCTTAAGTATTTCACTATCGATTTACATCCATCGGCTGGTTTTCTTTCATCTGTTGATCGCCCTTTACCCAACGACTGGTTGATCTACTGTTACTCCGTTGACCCAAATTAATTGTGTTGACCACCGATATGTACCCATCAACTGATCTACTGTTCACATCAGCTGGTCTTCTTCCCAACAACTGAATTTACCCCAACTGCTGATTTCCTATGTCTCAGCTGGATGCTCAGTAAAACGATTTTTGAAGGAAGTATGAGTTTTAAAATGAAGTGAACCCCAATGTTAAGATTTGTGTTCGCCCAGTATGTGTTTTGAGGAAGAAAGTTTCAAATTTAAGAAATTATGGCTTAGGTAACAGACGGTTCATATGGGAAGGGTGAGCAGCAGACGAGAGGGTCAGTTGCCCCTTCATATTGGGTGAGAATTTCACCATATTGAAACTGATATCAGTAGCCATTCGATCGAGTGCAATGGGACCTAAGTAGAGCTTCTGAGCCATAAGTCTAACGAAAATGATAATGCTGGAATTTGAATCTATTTCCAGAACAAAAGTTATGATGAACGATGTCCTATGACTTCTTTTAAAACTGTGGCGACTTATGTTTTACATCTGCATTTTTGTGCTTGTTACTCTCAGTTTGCTTGCTGAGCCCCTAGGCTCACTAGCTTTCTTGGTGCAGGTGAGTCGGCACCGGAGCAGGTGGGAGGTGGAGTTTGAACCAGCAGCGACGTGTTAGTGTTTATCGAAGGCCTGCGTTTCCGCGATGTTCATTTTGTATTTTGCTATTTTGTTTTCCTTGATCTTAGGCAAATCTGTATTGATATCCGTTACAACAAAGATGAATTCAAATAGAGTTCAGTAGTTGTAATATCGCGATTTCGCATTTTGTACCTTGAATTTGTAATGAAGGCTTGTTTTATTTTCCAGCAGCGACGTGTTAGTGTTTATCGAAGGCCTGCGTTTCCGCGATGTTCATTTTGTATTTTGCTATTTTGTTTTCCTTGATCTTAGGCAAATCTGTATTGATATCCGTTACAACAAAGATGAATTCAAATAGAGTTCAGTAGTTGTAATATCGCGATTTCGCATTTTGTACCTTGAATTTGTAATGAAGGCTTGTTTTATTTTTTGGCGCCAATGGTTGTATTTCGATTTTTTTATGAGCAAGGCAATACAACTTGTTCTATTTATTATCCTGCCCTTCTATTTTCCTTTTATTTCCTTTTTCCTTGATCTTGTGACTCCCATGGGGATTGGGGCGTCACAACTAATCAAGTTGTTGCACAAATTTTCAACAAGAAGAACATTGTTTACAGTAAAGTTACTATAGGTAAGCTTACCCATACCCACAGTGTTACCATTTGAATTGTCACCAAAAATGATCTTAGGTCCGTTGTAGGATTTTATATTCGTGAGCAGCTTGGCATCCTCAGTCATGTGCCTTGCACATCCATTGTCCATATACCACGTTGAATGCTCCAGTCTGGATTCCGGTTGTTCCTGCAGCAATAAATCAAGAAAATTTGGTACCCTTTGATTCAATTGGATCCAGGTTTGATTAGACCTTTCGAGACCCACACTTGGATAATCTTAATCCATTTTCTAGTGTGTGCATCAAAGCATTTGTGCGATCCGTGTGTGTTCTTTGTTCTGTCTTGAACATGATATGCAGCATATGAGATTTTTGATCTGGGTTTCCGATATTGTGTTTTGTAATGCATGTCCTTCCTAGAAAATCGGAAGAGCTGGTTTGTCTTACTGATGCGTTTGGGATTTCCCCGTATCAATTTATTTTTTGTTTAGCCAGCTCTCTCGAGGCTTCTCAGGAGCAGTCCCAGCCCACAATATCTTCCTTGATGGATCAAGGGCTTATCTACTATCATAGCTTCGCTAGATTTCGTCTCAGTAAATTGTTGCTGGCTAGGTTTTACAAAGTTTATTGTTTTAAACTTTTTCCTTCCTAGCCGTGAGCTACTACTGGTTTTTGCGATACTGCCTTCATTGCTATTGTAGCCCAATCTGGTTTTATCACTAGATGGCTTTGTAGCTCCTTGTAGTTTTTGTAGTGAGGCAGAAGACTTGGTCCAGGAGCTTATTACGTCAGCTAGCCGCTGATTCTCGTAGAGCATCTCCTCTGATCTGTTTCTTAATTCTACATTCTCAATTTCAAGCTTACTTAGAGCAGCTAGCATAGCACTTGAACTTGCTTGCCCAGTGCTGGTTGCACAACTCTCTTCTTCATCTTTTGTATCCTTGAATGATTGAGAGAGCTTTTTGTATTCGAGGACCATCTCATTTAGTGCAGTAACAAGGTCCTCTCGTGTGAATTCAGGATTTGAGAAATCAAATACCTCCTCAGTGTCATCTGCCATGAGACACTGTACTTCATCCTCACTATCACTTGATGAGGAGGTTCCCGAGCTTGATTCCACTGAATCGGAGTCAGCCCATGCACTTTTGTTTTCTTCCGCTACCACAGCTTTTCATTTCTCCCTTTTTAATACACCTTTTTCTCCTTCTTGTTCTTCTTGTTGCTACGGTCTGGTCGCTTCTTTTCATCTCTTTGGCTTGTTGCAATCAGCCATGAAGTGACCAGTCCTACCACAGTTATAACATTTATCGTTAGAAGGATTATTGAAATTTTTCTTGGGAGAATTAAACGAGAAGGGTTGAGTATTCTGCTTCTGCATGAATTTTCCAAATTTTCTTATAAGTAGAGCCATTGCATCCTTGCTCATCTCATCTACTGATCTTCTAATAGTAGAGCATGGACTTTGATCTGGAATTGTGGCAGCTAGAGCTCTGGTAGGTTGAGATGTAGATGGCTCAACTTCTGCTCTGGTTTCCAGTTCAAACTCGTATGCCTTCAAGTTGGAAAACAAGTCATGCAGCTCCATATTGTTTAAGTCTTTCGACTCTCTCATGGCCATAGTCTTCACATCCCCCTCCTTTGGAAGAGCTCGCATCACCTTTAGGGCTAGCTCTCTGTTGCTGTATGTCTTGTTCAGTCTGGCCAGCTCAATCACCAGAGAGCTAAATCTTTCATCAAATTCAGCCATGGTCTATTCAGGCTTCATCTTGATAAGTTCAAATTTTTGTAGGGCCACGGTCAACTTGTTTTCTCTTGTTTCCTCATTGCCTTCACAAATCTGGATCAGATTTTCCCAGATTTCTTTAGCAGTGGTGCATGTCTGGATTTTGCTAAACATGTTATTGTCTAGCGCCTTGTATAATATGTCCATAACAACATTATCCAGATTTGCTTTCTTCCTGTCTTTAGAACTCCATTCTTGTCTAGGTTTCTCAACCCATTGAGGTGCACCACCAGGTATAGAAATATCAGTGTTTACTTTTAGTATTTGCATTGGTCCGTTGGTGATTACGAACCACATGTCGTCATCTTGTGCTGCTAGGTGCGCCTGCATTCGGATATTCCAGACATCGTATTCTTCCTTGGAAAACATAGGAATTTTATTATGAGAAATCGACATGATTGAATAAATATGAATGAATAAATTGTTCAGACACTGAGAAACCCGCTATGATACCACTTGTTAGGATCGAAAAGAGAACTTGGGAGTTCAGGGGGGTGAATGAACTCCTTTGCTAATTTTTATTTGAAAATTTTCTTTCGAAAATTTTACTGCTTAAAGCCATCTTCCAGCTGAGTTACCAGCTGGGAAGCTTTCTCAGTGAAGACTGTTGTCTCGTGTAATAAAATGATTTTATGCGGAATAAACACGATTCAAGCAGCTGAACAATTTAATCAAATGCGTGAAAGTAAAAGTAGTAGGGATGAGAGATTTGATTCTGGAAGTTCGGAGCAATATCCCCTACGTATCCCCTTCTTCCACAACGGGAAAGATTTCAGTAGAAGGCTTTGATTTATACAACTCTTGTACAAACCCACTCTCGTGACCCGTAGCCAAGAGAACTCCTAGCAACCAATGACACATAGACCCACGATCTGGTTCGTATTACAACAATTCCAGCACTCAGCTGGTTGTGCTATTCTAGCACTCAGACACTCTCTGTCTATAATTTTCAACTCTAACTCAAATATACAGAGTGTGTGAAGAAGAGTTAATGACACAAAAGATAAGAGCAATCTGTGCGTCTGTCACTCAAGTAAGCTGGTTCAAGATGAACTTTGCTTCTGTGTGCTCAAAGATTTCGTAGTGCTCGGTATGTTAGAGTAGATGCCCAACTAGCCAACTTGTGGCATGAGGGTTTATAGATTCTTGTATGAAACAATCTTTATATATGATATTCGTATTTATCTATATGGCGTTCTTTACTTTCATTGTGTGTATAATGATTAACAATTGCGTTGAGTAAAGACCTAGAATACACTAAATTGTATGTTAGATGTGATAGTGGGTATGACGGCTATCATGAAACACATCTAATAGTCACTGTGTATTCTGAACATGTTCCTAGTCGATTGGGCCGTCAAAATGAGGATAAGGCCGCCCGAGTTCGAGACTAGTATCTGCGATGCGAAGTACCATGTTTCATTGGTAGGGAACATTGTGATGTTCTGAGCATGCAGATAGATAGTGACCTGGTGATCTATCGAACTACCCTCATTCGTACTTTCCAAGTGGTTACCATTTGTCGAGTGGATAAGTCCGAGGTCTTGGTTGTACTGATTAGTTCTCACGACTCGAAACGTCATTGAGACTCTACATGATAGGCGTCTCACTTTTACTCGTTTGCCGACTCACTTGGGGTCATCAGGCGGCGGGATTGGGTGAGACCCCGATGCATGTAGGAGTCGATGCATCGTTGTCGAGGATTCACCGCTCGCAGACATGCGTGGATATCCTATGCTATCTGAGGGGATAATAGTGTATAAATCTCTGACCAGAGTACTAGAAGTGTTTTAGGTAAATGTGTTTAACAAGTTACACTCGCGATGTCACTATTCGATCTCCAAGATGTACGCATAGCTATCAGATCTATAGCGACTCTCGATTCACCAATGGTCGTTGATCTGATCGGGATATATGGATTGAAAGGACCGTACTGTACGCTAACCACGACCAACTGGTTCTTGCAGGCACTATCAGTGATACCTAGGGGATCATGGGGCGATGTTGCTAGACGCTCTTACCTTGATCCGTTGGGCAAGTCCGGGATTGAGATTCCGGAGCCACAATGGTTGTGGGCCCACGGCTAGCTGTATCCCTGAACCATTGAGGGACACACAAGTACTGGATTCGATATTCCCGCACGGATACTCAGCTCAATGTGTTGAGCATACGAAGAGGATTTTGGGAGTGCGACTTCCTAAAAGGTCAACAGAGGTCAAATCGTGATTTGCCGATGTTGAGGGGCAAAACGGTCATTTTGCACTGGGGTTCTGAAAAATGGTTTTTCAGATCATAGCATTCAGTTTTGGAAACTAAATCGATCGGTCCGATCTGATCGTTGATCGGAGTTACGATGAAGTCACGGTGATAGGGATGAACCGAATGTTCACCCGTTGGACCCGGGCCAGTTGGGCCGGTCCAAGATTATTATTAAGTCTATTTAATTAGGCTTGTAGACTTCATAAACATAACTTAACTACAACCCTAAACCTAGAAGCAAGTAGCCGCCCCCCTCCTCTCAAAACCTCGCCGCCGCCGCCCGGTGCCCGCCGCCGCCACTTCGCCGGAATTTGTTCCGGTCAATCTTGACGAGGAGAATCCGTCCTCGCCGATCTCGTCAGGCCTTCTAGTGCAGGCTGACGAAGGAATCCCGTCTCCGGTCGTGGACCTGATTGACGATATCTACCACCGCCTACCGTGAAGTGCCGTTTTCTTTACGAAACCGGTCGGAGCCAGGCACAAGTTGCCAGCAAGGTAGTCACCTAAACACCCTATGAATGTCATAGCATGTTGTTGTTTTTATCGTATTGATCGTCTTCCGGTATTGTTTTTGTTCTTCCGCTGCCTCGCCGGGAGGCGTGATACGGATCCGCCGTTGGCAACCCAACAGTGGTATCAGAGCCAGGTTTTCGGATCTGATCAATACTTTATGCCATATTGTATCTAATCCTTCAATTTTCAGAATCGAAAACCAAAGAAATTGGCGTCTCAAACCTCCGGCCGCCGCGTGCGGCGGCGCCCACATGCGTGCGCGCTCGCGCGCGCAGCCGCGAAATAAGCCTGCGCACTCGTTGAGCACGACTGCCGACTCGTGACCGTAACTCCACGTGCGATTGTCGCACATGGCCGGCCGAGGTTCGTGCGAAGTTGCGTGCTGCTGGACGCGGAGGAGTTGCGCGCTGGTCGCGCATCAGGTCGATGCTCCATGCGCGACGGTGGCCGACGACGCACGCACCGGTTGTGTGCTAGATGGCGCTGTTCCACGCACGGCCGCGCGTGAGACATCACGCAATGTTGAGGAAGGAGGCGCCGCTGTCCAGTGCTCTGGTCGGGGGCCGTGCGCCGCACGTCGACGCACGATAGCGCACGATGGCGCGCGATTGCGCCACGCATGTCGCGGCCAAACGCGTGGCCTTGCGCCGTGCGATTACGATGGTGGCGCCGCCGCCGGCCGGCCGCACGCGC
>KV007514.1:0-12036 GCA_001598015.1 Dorcoceras hygrometricum
ACACATATATCCCGATCAGATCAACGACCATTGGTAAATCGAGAGTCGCTAGAGATCCAATAACTATGCATACATCTCGGAGATCAAATAGTGACATCACGTGTGTTACTAGGTAAACCCATTTACCTAAAACACATCTAGTACTCTGGCCAGAGATTTATCACACTATTATCTCCTCAGATAGCATAGGATATCCACGCACAAAGGCGAGCGGTGAATCCTTGACAACGAAGCATCGACTCCTACATGCATCGGGACCTCACCCAATCCCGCCACCTAATGACCCCAATAGAGTCGGTAAACGGGTCAAAGTGAGGCACCTATCATGTAGAGTCTCAATGACGTCTCGAGTAGTGAGGACTAATCAGTACAACCAAGACCTCGGACTTATCCACTCGAAAAATGGTAACCACTTGTAAAGTCCGAACGAGGGCAGTTCGATAGATCACCAGGTCACTATCCATCTGCATGCTCAGAACATCACAATGTTCCCTACCAATGAAACATGGTACTTCACATCGCAGATGCTAGTCTCAAGCTCGGGCGGCCTTATCCTCATTTTGACGGTCCAATCGACTAGAAACGTGTTCAGAGTACACAGTGACTATTAGATGTGTTTTATGCCATCATATCCACTATCACATCTAACATACACTATGGTGCATTCTAGGTCTTTATCCAACACAATTTTTAACATTATAACATAATGAAAATAAAGAATGCCATATAACAATACGAATTTCATAAATAAAGATTGTTATACAAAGAGTCAATAAAACCCACACGCCACAAGTTGGCTAGTTGGGCATCTACTCTAACATAAAGCCCAATTGTGAGTTTTAAATACCTTTTTAAATTAATTAGAGGGGAAAGCTTGGATTTTTCTTAATTAAATCAATAGGGGTCATATTAGTCACATTCATTATTTCTTAAACACAAATTTGAATCAAACCTAGCTTCCACTCCTACAACCAGCCATCTCCTCCCCTCCCCACAACTCAAAAGTTTCGAAAATATTCAGTTCTTGGTGTATTTTGGTGATACAAAGCCGGTTGTGCCCCAATATCGCGCCTGCAACGTCGGTAACTCGTAGATCTACCTATTTTACAAACAAACCATGTGATATCAACTATTTTTCTCGCCATTTAAATCATATTAATCTGTTTTTATGAACATATTCATGAATTTTTTGTGATTATCTCAGATCTATACACCTTGTTCAATGATCCATGCATAACTCATGTAGCACCATGACTTTTTCGATTTTTCTTTGCATGATCTCGGTCTAGGGGCTGCTTAAGGGATCATGGCTTGATCTTAGGAGGTCCAAGGGAGTCCTAGGGTGGGCTATTAGTGGTCCAAAGTGGTGGAATAGTGGTCGAACTGATGGATGGTCGAAGAACACCGTGCGCTGTGTGTTGCGGCGCCGCGCGGTGCGTCTCCTTTCCATGGACCGTGAGCCCTCGTGCGTCCACGGTTTGAGCCAAGGTCGGTCAGGTTAGGACTGGCTAGACCTGGGGATGGTTCAGCCGGTGGGGCTCCGGCCAGTGGTGGCCGGAGCAGGGAGTTTGAATGGGAAGAACAGTCGCTGATCGCGGCTGCGCGCATGGGGTAGTGCATGATTTTTTTTGGGTTTAGGTTTTTGAGTGGTTCGGTTCGATTGAACCAGATTGGCTCGGTCGGACCGGATTGTTTCTTCGAGTCTCGAGTCAAATGTTTTGAAATTGGTCCAAGTTATTTTAATTAGGAACCTGTTATTTTTAGTTTTAAGTCAAAGGTCCAATATTAAATAAAATAGTCAGAAGTTTCAAAATTGAGTCAAACTTTTAAAATAATTAAAGTTATGTTTAATTTTAAGTTTTTAGTCAAAATTGGGGCCTTTGGAATTTTAATTAAGTCAAAATCGATTTTTGGAAATTTAATTTGGTCAAAATCGGCTTTTGGGGTCAAAATTGATTTAAATTGATTTTAAAAGTAAAAAATCAATTTTAATAAGCCCAAATTGATTTTAGAAGTCAAAATTTATTTTAATTAGTCACAATTAGCCTTGATTTTAAGAAAATAGAATTTTAAAGAAATTAGGCAAAAATTGTAAAAAAAGAGGTGAACATTCGTTTCATCGATTATGTAAAGAGCGATGATTAGCCTAGAAGTGGTGAGCCCGGCCCCGGAATCAATCCTCGACCGAAGTAGAAAAATGTAGAAGCCCGTAAATGTATATCTAATTATATATGTAGTATGCTATGTATGTAAATATTTTAAAGGAACGGATTAAATATACATTAACGGGCTAAGCTTTTAAGCTTGCATAATTTTATGAAAATACATGCATCATGAATGTTAAAGGCATGTTCTTTTAAAGGACAAAACCCGAGGGATTGAATGATTTGTGACTTATGATGATGTATGATGAGCCTATGGATCCATGTGTGATATCATGGTGAAGTGGCAGCTTATGGATCCTCGTGTGATATCAGGGTAAAGTGGCAACTTATGAGCTTATGGATCCACGTGTGATATCGTGGTGAAGTGGCAGCCTATGGATCCTCGTGTGATATCAGGGTGAAGTGGCAACATATAGGTGTGACATATAGGGATCCTCGTGTGATATCGGGGTGAACCACACCGCCGCGTACGTTGGTTTATAGATTGATCAATCGACTTCAGTCACACTTCAGGATACGACTCATATGTTTTTCATGTTACGTTATGCCATGCTTATGCTATATGATATGTTGCGATATGAAATGTATGAAGCAATGTTTTAAGATCATGCACGCATTCATGTTTTTAACGTTATTTTATTACAAGTATGTGCCTGCATGCGATTTTATTAGTATGTACTTTGTTATTATATACGATAGAGCATGCTGAGCTTCTAGGCTCACTAGGTTTAAATGGTGCAGGTGATGACCCTGCTGATGAGTTTACACCGACTGGCGATGAAGACATCTGAGCGCCTGTTGCAGCAGTACACCTTGATCGCAGCAGTGTTATTTTTGAGTTGATACAGTTGGTTGTTGGTTTAAAACACGATTATTTTCAGTATTTGTCCCAGTTGATTTTATTGATTTTATACAGTATGGATGTTTAACATTTTAAAATATTTCTTTATTTATGCTTAAAGTATTTTTAGAAAATGACTTAGAAATGTTTTAAAGAGGGAACGAGCCATACTTGAAGTTTATGCTTTTTGGCACATGTTTTTTTAAAAAAAATTCTAGAGTCTGGTTCGTTTCACGTTCTGATGAAGGACGCTGCAAATCAAACTGCAATCGGCTCTGAAAATGAAGAAAATGAATGTACATCACCAACTTGTTGTGCCTGTAATTCAGAAACTTTAAATGAATAAATATATATGCATGGACGGGATGGTAGCGGACAACGCTAGTAGGTACTGTGAGAGGAGATAAAGAAAGTCGTGTGATACGACGATACCAACTTGTTAGAGTAGGTGCCCAACTAGCCAACTTGTGACGTGTGGGCTTTTTGTCAGGCCTCGTGCACAAATCAGAGCAAAACCACATAAAGCACAACGCGGAAGCAATAAAATAGTGGCAAAGTTTTCGTTTTAGGCCTGCGGTTTAAAACATATAATTTAAAATGCAACCATACTTAAAATATCCCAGTTTACAAACACTCAGTACAAGAGTACAACATTTAAACAAATACAAATACATGTACTACAACGGATAACACAATCCCACAAGCACAAGGCATTCCCCGGATGACAGTACTAGTACATATATGCTATACGCTAACTGGGACACTCTAAACACCTCCCGGGGCACCTCCAGCTGGGTCAAAGCCACGACCAACAGAGAAACCTGGAAAACCTGAAACAACACACACGCAACAAATACCAGTCCCAGAGGGACCTCGGGGTCAAACCCCAGTACGGAGAGCAGCACAAACAGCAAAAGAAAAGCAACAGATAATATGCAAATGCTATGCAAGGGATCAAGGCTACAACCGAAAGCTGGGAGCCAAAGGATCTCAACAACAGCTCAACAGCAAGATCTGATCAAGGGAAAGATATTTAGTGGCCACGAGGTATACTGAGCACATGGGAGCTACCCACTCCTCTCCAGTACACCGTACCAGATGCAACAGACAACTCCACCTGCTGTTGCCCACTCATGAGATGTGAGAGCTACCCACTCCGCTCATAGCAGCTAACAAACCCAGCAAGGAGATGAGGGACACGAGAGTTACCCGCTCGGCCTCAGAGGTACACGGAAACTACCCGCTCGGCCTCTAGCATAGCATCCTGGTACTCTCATATCAAAGCAACAAGGCATAGCTAGCAAAGAATAGCTCAACAGGATAATGCGTGTATGCAAATGCAACAGCTTATATCATAACAAGGCACAAACGATAACAGCACAGAGCATACACAGCAAAGCACATAATCCATGCTCAATCCTAAGCTGTAAACAAGCTCACATCCGTACCTCAAATCTCCTGTAGAACAATTACTACAAACAAGGTCCGAGCAACGCAGATCCACCACCTACTAAGCCAACACAAGCAACTACTCAAAGACCGAAGCAAAGAAAAGCAACAGCTGGGAGCTACGAACTCAACCAGCGCTATCCTACTCCATCTAACTCAGCAGAGAATTCTAAACAACGCAAGACAAGGTCTGAACACTTACCCCAACAAGCTAGGAGCGAAATGCTAACAGACAACACAAGGGAGATGTCTTCGCACACCTCACCAACTTCAAGAAAACGTTCGAAAACAATATCCAAATGAAGCGTCTCAGCAAGAGGAGTCCAACGCTACCACTCTCACTTCAATCGTAGCTGTATACCATTGGCAATCGAAGAAGATAAGGTTCGGTGAACAGTAGCTAGGGTATCGCGACAGAAATTGGAAATCGGGAAATATTCTAAGTGTCGGGAACAATAATAGAGAACAAGGCGAAGCTCCCTATTAAATCTTACTGCTGACAGAAACTGGAAACAGATCCACCGACAACTTAAGCTATCACAACTAATATTCCCGCTCGCAAACAGATCTTGCAACAGATCTCATTCTATGCCACTACAGCGATCACTTAAACTAAACGACGTCGCAGAGAGCTACTGTAGCAACTGGACACGTCACCCGCTACCCACTACTGAACAACTAACCAACATCTGATAGCAACAACAGATCTCTCACATAGCTGAAGCTAACGCAACTCACAGCTGAGTCTTCTTCGCTAATCCAAAACGTGTTCGTTCCAACTAATCCAAACGATGACGTTAAGCTACTCACTGCTGAAACACGCTAGCGCGCTCTCTACTGCTCAGCAACAACTGATCTCGCTACGACTGCTGAATACAACCATTCAGCGACAACTGCTTACGTTACCACTGCTGAACGCTAGCACCAAGCGATGATCCAGCACTCACTGCTGAACAGATTCCGCGCCAAACTCTAACTCTCCAGAACTGTTCTAAGGTCTAAAACAAAAACCCGATAGCTTCTCCAAGCACATCAACGCAAAGCTGATCTCAAGGCTGATCACCCAGATTCGATCACCCTCAAATATGAACTCAATAAAACCCGATTAATTAACTCAATTAATCTCATCATCTTTCGGGTCTCACATCTCTCCGCCACTAAAACAGTATTTCGTCCTCGAAATCAATCAACTCCAAAACAAGAGTTCAAGATAACCGGGGAAAAGAACTTAAGAAAATATCTACCAAGAATTAACAAGGAACCAATTACTGGAATCTGAGGCAACGTTCACTCAAACAGATGCGGCCACTCACGCTGCATCTTCTCTTCCAGTTCCCACGTAGCTTCCTCTCTACCATGTTTGCTCCACTGAACCATCACCAAAGGAATGGTTTTGTTCCTCAGCCGTTTCTCTTTTCTATCCAAGATCTTCAAGGGATATTCCACATAGCTCAAAGTCCGATCTAACTCACCTCGTCAATTCTCAACACATGCGAGGGATCTGGCTCATACTTCCTCAGCATCGAAACATGAAACACATCATGTAAGGAAGACAAATCTGGTGGCAACAACAGTCGATAAGCCAAAGGACCAATCCTCTCTAAGATCTCATAAGGACCAACATAGCGAGGAGCTAACTTTCCCTTGAGACCAAATCTCATGACACTGCGGAAAGGAGAAACCTTAAGGAAAACTAGATCACCAACCTCAAATTCTAAAGGCCTACGCCTCTTATTCGCATAACTAGCTTGGCGATCTTGAGCAGCTTTCATTCTCTGGCGACTCAAGTCCACCTGATCTTTCATCTGCTGCACAAACTCTGGGGAAGACAGCTGCTTCTCCCCCCATTTCTTCCCAACACACTGGCGATCTAAACTTCCTGCCATAAAAAGATTCGAATGGTGCCATGCCAATCGTGACCTGATAGCTGTTATTGTAGGAAAACTCAACCAAAGACAACGAGTCCTGCCAGCTACGCCATGCCAATCGTGACCTGATAGCTGTTATTGTAGGAATACTCAACCAAAGACAACGAGTCCTGCCAGCTACCACTAAAATCCATCACAACAGCTCTCAACATATCTTCTAAAATCTGGATAGTTCTCTCCGATTGGCCATCTGTCTGGGGGTGATACGCTGTACTCATAGTCAATCTAGTTCCCAAATCTGTTTGCAAACTCTTCCAAATCCTGGAAGTAAATCGAGGATCATGATCTGAAACAATTGAAACTAGCACACCATGCAAACTCACCACAAAATCTATGTACAGCTTCGCCATCTTCTTCAAAGGATAACTCATGTTGTAGGGGATGAAGTGAGCAGACTTCGACAATCTGTCGATAACAACCCACACAGCATCGTAGCCTTTGCTGGAACGAGGAAAATGCGTGACAAAATTCATAGCTATGTGCTCCCAATTCCATTGGGGCACCTCTAAGCTTTGCAACATACCACCAGGTCTCATCCTCTCTGCCTTGACTTGCTGACAATTCAAACAACGGGCTACAAAATCAGCAACATCACTCTTCAAACCTGCCCACCAGTAATGCTGCTTCAAGGCATGATACATCTTCCTTGCACCAGGATGGACACTGAATCTGCTGCAATGAGCTTCTCGCAAGATTTCTTCTCTAAGATCAACCAAGTTTGGCACAACAAGCCTGCCACGAAACCTCAAACAACCATCAGAAGAGACAGTATAGTCTTCCAACTGTTCAGCTCTCACCTTCAGCTTCAACTCATGGATGGATGGATCAGTCCTCTGAGCTTCTCTAATGCTAGCAACAATCTGTGGCTCAACTTGAAAAGAATACACCACAACATAATCCTCAGCTGGGTAATACCGCCAACCAGTAGTGCTAAGATGCTCATGGACCTTTGAAATCTGCATCGAAGCCAGCATCGCCACCTGAGCCTTTCTGCTCAATGCATCAGCAACTACATTCATCTTCCCAGGCTGGTATTTGAACTCACAATCAAAATCCTTAAGCAGTTCCATCCATCTACGCTGTCTCATATTCAAATCTGACTGAGAAAACAAATACTGAAGACTCTTGTGGTCGGAGTACACCACAAATTGCTCACCAAACAGGTAGTGGTGCCAAATCTTCAAAGCAAAAACCACGGCTGCTAACTCCAAATCATGAATTGGGTAACGAGTCTCATGTGGTTTCAACTGCCGAGAGGCATACACAATGACTCGACCATTCTGCATCAACACGCAACCCAATCCATTCAATGAAGCATCTGCGCAAATCAACAAAACCACCTGAACCACACGGCAGAGCTAACACAGGCGCAGTAGTTAGCTTCTCTTTGAGCAACAAAAAAACTATTCTCGCATTTCTCAGTCCACACAAAACCTCCTATCTTTCTGAGTCAACTGCGTCATTGGCTTTGCTATTGAAGAAAATCCCTCAACGAAACGCCTATAATATCCCGAAAAACCCAAGAAATTGCGGATCTTCGAAACATTACTAGGTCGCACCCAGTTAAGAAATGCTTCAACCTTACTAGGATCTATCGAAATACCTTGCACGGAAATGACATGACCCAAAAATATCACCTTGTCCAACCAAAATTCACACTTGGTGAACTTTGCATACAACTGCGAGTCCCTTAGTGTCTGCAATACTAATCTCAAATGCTCCTTATGCTCTCTATAGTTCCCCGAATACACCAGAATTTCGTCGATGAAAACAATCACAAAGAGATCAATATACTCACTAAAGACACGGTTCATGAAATCCATGAAGACATCAGGGGAATTCGTCAATCCAAACAGCATCACAAGGAACTCATAATGCTCGTATGTAGTCCTAAACGCCTTCTTCACTACATTAGCATCTCTAATCTGTAACTGATGATAATCAGATCGTAGATCAATCTTGGAGTACACTGCCGATCCATGTAGGTGATCAAACAGATCATCAATCCTCGGTAGTGGATACTTATTCTTCACTGTTGCTTTGTTCAGCTACCGAAAATCGACACACATCCTCATGGATCCATCCTTCTTCTTCACAAAGAGAATCGGAGCCTCTCAAGGCGACATACTTGGCCTAATGAAACCCTTCTCTATAAGATCACACAAATGGTCCATAAGTTCCCTCAGCTCAGTTGGCGCTAACCGATATGGAGCTCTAGAAATCGGGGTAGTTCCTGGCACCAAATTAATGCTAGAAACCAGGAATCTCATCCCTGAATTCTCCAATGATAGCAGACTAAACATATCCATGGCTGACACTAGTGAATCTTACACCATAAATATCCCACTTTTCACCTAGCTCTATAACTGGACAACACGTCCATACCCAAGATACAATCAAAATCTCTAATATCCAAAGAAATCAAACATGTCACCAGCAAATTCTGATCAAATCTGATCACAAAATCCAACACCACCTCAGGAGACAACAAACTCATACGAGTAGGAGTAGAAACAGATATAACATTACACAGTGGGGTTGCACTCAACCCACACTCATACACAAATTTAGGAGTCGATGCTTCGTTGTCGATGATTCACCACTCGCCCTTGTGTGTGGATATCCTATGATATCTGAGGAGATAATAGTGTTTCAAATCTCTGGCCAGAGTACTAGATGTGTTTTGGTTATATGGGTTTGCCTAACACACGTGATGTCACTATTTGATCTCCAAGATGTAGGCATGGTTATTGGATCTCTAGCGACTCTCGATTTACCAATGGTCGTTGATCTGATCAGGATATTTGTATTGAAAGGACCGTCTGTACGCTAACAATGACCGACTATTTCTTGCAGGACCTATCACTGATACCTAGGGGATCATGGGGTGATGTTGCTAGACGCTTTACCATGATCCGATGGGTTAGTCCGAAAATGTGGTTTCGGAGTCAGAAATGTTGTGAGCCCACGGATAGCTGTATCCCTGAACCATTTAGGGTCACACAAGTACTGGTTTCTCAATTCCCGTACGAAAATCAAGCTCAATTTGTTGAGTATAGTAGGAGGAAGGATGGAAGTGCGACTTCCTAAAATTAAATAGCGTCAAAATGCAATTTCCCTAAGTTTGGACTAGTTTGACTATCCTTAAAGCTTACAGGGGCCAAAATGCTATTTTGGATTAGGTGGTCCGAAAAATTGTTTTCACATCATAATACTCATTTTTGTAAACTGTGTAGATCGGTCCGATCTGATCGTCGATCGGATTATGATGGAGCCACAGTGATGGACTTGAAACCAATGTTCACCCTGGGCCTATGCCCGACCCAAGCCCATTAAGCTGGTTCAAGCCCATGGAAAATCTATAAATCTGGGGTATTCATTTGAGATGTACCAAAAGCACTTCAGCTTATATTTTTCTTTCCTCTCCTCTCCTCCCCTGCGGCCACCGTCCCTAAGTTTGGACTAGTTTGACTATCCTTAAAGCTTACAGGGGCCAAAATGCTATTTTGGATTAGGTGGTCCGAAAAATTGTTTTCACATCATAATACTCATTTTTGTAAACTGTGTAGATCGGTCCGATCTGATCGTCGATCGGATTATGATGGAGCCACAGTGATGGACTTGAAACCAATGTTCACCCTGGGCCTATGCCCGACCCAAGCCCATTAAGCTGGTTCAAGCCCATGGAAAATCTATAAATCTGGGGTATTCATTTGAGATGTACCAAAAGCACTTCAGCTTATATTTTTCTTTCCTCTCCTCTCCTCCCCTGCGGCCACCGTCGCCGTCGGAAATCTTGTTCCGACCGTTCCGGCGAGGAGATTCCGTCCGTGAAATCTTCGTCGAGTTTTCTAGTGCATACCGACGAAGGAATTGGGATTCCAGTCGTGGACCGGATTAGGAGGCCAAAACCGCCAACCGTTGAAGTGCCGATTTCCTCGTGAAATTTTCCGAGCCAGGCGCCTAGACGCCAGCAAGGTATCATTCTAAACATCCTATGTATGTTTATGAATGTTTTTATAGGTGTATTTACCGTTCCCGGGCTCAAAATTTTAAATCTTCCGCTGCGCCCCGGGAGCGGGATCCGGATCCGCCGCTGCGCCAACATAAACATCTCCATCGCCGAGACTAAAGGAATCTTTGACTGGGAATCTTGGCCGTAGAAATTCCATTTCTCGCCAGACTGGGGGCTAAATCGCACAACGCCATGGAAACAATCCACAGTAGCCCTATAGCAAGACAACACATCCATTCCCACTATACAGTAAAAATCCCACATCACTAGCCTGATCTGGTTGGCTAACAACACAGTCTCGCCAAACCTAAGAACAGCATTCAACAAAATATCCTGGGAGAACAGGCTCTCACCGGCAGGAGTCGCAACAGATACAACATCACACAAGGTAGTGTTATGCAAACCATGCTCAACCAAAAATGCATCAGAAATAAAAGAATGCGACGCTCCTGTATCAATCAACACATGCGCAGGAAAATCAAAGAGAAAGCAAGACCTTAGATAATCCCTCCACCCGGTGTGCCCTCCGCTTGCTCCCTAGTCATGGCGTTCACTTGGGCAAACTGCCCAGAAAACTGAGGGTGGGAAGACTGTCCAAACCGTGAAGGACCAGGCTGCTGAAACGGTATAAATTGAGGCTCCCCCAACCTCTGATGCTGAACAGGAAAAGCAGAACGACCTCTAGACGATCCACCTCGACCCTGCGGTGGAACTGTGGTATGCTGCGATCCAGACAAAACACACTCTAGCAAAGTGTCTGTACTGACCGCAGAAATTACAAGAACCCTGCACACCTACACACTGCGCTGTAGGGTGCCTTCCACCACACTGGCCACAATACTCAACCTTGGTACCACCTCTGCTGGAACTACCAGAACCAGAAGAACTAGAACCAGACTTCTTCTTAAACTTCTTACCACGAGGCCTAAACCTCTGATGTCCAAACTGTTGGGCCACTTGTTGCTTCTGTTGGGGTGGCTGAGATGACTGCAATGACTGGGAAGGTTGCGCTCCCTGAACCACTGGACGACTACTCTGCGCCACCTGCGGCCTACCACGAGACTGACGGTTCCTCAAACCTTCCTCAATGTCGATCGCACTGTCCATCGCCTCTGCATAGCTCTTCGGTGAGCTAGCCAAAACCAAGGAATACAAATCCTCGTTCAACCCCTCAAGAAACCTAGTTCTCTTCGCTCTCTCCCGACCAGAAACATGCGGCACGTACGCAAGAAGGGAAGAAAACCTGCGGGCATACTCTCTAGAAGACATACTGCCCTGTCCAAGTTATCGAACTCACGCTCACGGGCGTTCACGTAGAACTCCGGGACATACTCTTGATGAAAAGCAACACAAAAACTGTCCCACGTAATCCCTACTCCAGTCTCTTCCAAAGTCCTCAAAGCGCCTCTCCACCAACGCCCCGCACCTTTCCTCAACTGAAAAGTAGCCAGTCTCAACTTGACTTCATCATCATACTGCACACGGTTAAACAAACCCGTGACATGCTGTAACCATGAATCTGCATCAGCACTAGACTCATCCCCGTTGAAAACCTGAGGATTCATACGCTGAAACCTCGCCATAACGAGCTCCATATCGTTCACTCGGGCAGCCAACTCATCAACATCATCCTCAGCC
>KV007515.1:16096-27992 GCA_001598015.1 Dorcoceras hygrometricum
GCGAAGTTACTGTCTTGGTCGTGTGTTCGCTGTGAGCAGGTAGCTTCGAATTGTTGTAAGATCTTAGCTCTAGTAAGTTGATTTAAGCTCCCTGTTAAGTGGTATTGATGGGATTGATCGCTGGTTGAGTTGTAACTCCTGGCAGTACCTGCTGTGTATTTGAGTCCCGATGATTTATGCCCCTGTGTGCTTTGTCAGGTTGTTGTTCAGCTTTCTAGGGACCTTTGTTGTGGTAATTATTACACAGAAGTAAAAGGTACGGATTGGAGCTTGTAATACAGCGATGTTATGGCTTGGATAATTTGTGAGATGGCTATTGCTGGCTGCTGTTTTGTGAGATGACTGTTGGTTATGTGGTGTATACGTTCTGATGCTATTATTGTTTCGCATATGTTTATATGCTTGTTATTCCAGCATGTTGCATACACGCATTTGCATCTCCGTTCAGCTTTTGCATCCATTGCTTCGTTATTATTGTTCTGTTTACTTACCATGATGCGAGGGCGAGCGGCAATACCGCACTCTCATCTCCCTTCTGTGATTTGTTAGCCACCATGCGCCGAGTGGTTAACTACCACAGTTCATGGGCGAGGCAACGGCAGGTTGAGTTGTTGATGCGTTTGGTAAGGGTGGGCGAGTAGGGGTGAGTGGGTAGCACCCACATGTCCTACACTCACCGTGGCCACATATTCTGTTGCAGATCCCGTTGAGCTGTTGTTTTTTTCCTCATGCATAGCATCTGCATTTTATTCATGCTTTTTACTGCTGTTTATAGTTGCTCTCCGTACTGGGGTTTGACCCCATGTCCCTCTGGGTCTTGGTTGTTTCCCTTGATGTGTTGTTTTCAGGAAACCCAGGTTTTACAGCTGGTCGTGGTTTTAGCCCAGCTGGTGGTGCCCCAGGAGGTGGTTAGAGTATCCCAGTGGCGTATAGCATATTTGTATGTATCAGTATTCTTAGCCAGGGGGATGCCCTGTGCTTCGTTGGTGTATTTGATTGTTGGAGTCTGATACTTGTTTTATGCTATACTGTTATTGTTGTGGTGATTTTCGTAAACTGGGATTCTATTTTGAGTATCGCGCTATTTTAAATTATATTGTTTCAAACCGTCAGGCCAAAAGCAAAAATTTTACCCACTTTTTGATAGCTTCCGCATGTGTTTTGCTGTTTTTACTCTGTTTAGAGCACGAGGCCTGACAATAAGAATATTTTTAAAAATGTGTAAAAAGGAATATTTGATTTAATGGTTTTCATTTTGAGAATCCATTCAGAATTTATCTTTTCTTTAATGTCTTTATTTAATTTCTTGTACCAAATTCGTTTTGCATTATGGAATGTATCTTGTAATTCTTCATTTAAATATTCGAAATCAGGATGAAATTCTTTTCCAGATGTGATCATCATCATACTGGAAATGGAAGGTGATGTTGGAGGTGAATAATATTGGGTGATTAAGGACCTGATCTGGTTTTTGGAATAGGAGTAACAAAATCATATTTTGACGTATTTTTGGAAAATGTTGAAAACGAATGACGAGATTGGGATCTCCGTAAAATTGGTGTGGTAACAGGTTTTACTTTTGGATTAAATTTTATATTAATTTTTCCATCTACTTCTTCGATTATTTGAGAAATATCTCTGCGTTCTATGTTTCTTGGTATTGAGGAGTTTGATTATAAACTGCTGTGGAATAGTTATTTCATTTCCACTTCAGTATTTTTGGTGTGAAGACCATAGGTCTATCAGCATTTATTTGTAACAGAACTATTTCTTCTTTCGAGAGAGGCAGTCTGTTATACATTGGATTAAGTTGAGAAGACAGAAGTCTAAAGTAGACTCTGTATATTATTGCAAAATTCGTATAGGGATGAAATTCATCTCCCTGGATATGGACATCTAATATTAACGAATCTAAAATCATTGGATCTGTAAGATCAAAAGAGAAATTCGGGGAACAATTGAAATATATTGGTCCATTATATATATTAGTTTGAATCATCGACAGAAGAGATGTTTGATATCTCTTAAGTCTTTTATCTCTTAACGCTAAGTATATCGGAGTATCAACCCCAATATGAACTAGCGGTTTGACAGCTATTTGGATTAATCCAAAATGTAAATATATATAATTCTTTTGAATATATTTTTGAATTGTTGTATTGTTAAGGAGAGTGATGCTTTGTGAATCCTCTTGGATTGACAGTGTCTCTTCTAGTCTTTACAGAAAAAACTGTTTTAAAATCTGTGGATCCTATCTTATATATGTTTTATATTTGTTCTTGAGGTATGGTCCATGTAACGCCCCAAAATCCATAGGACCACATGTTTGAATCTTATTTTATTTCAAGGGTTAAAATCACGATTTAAATGTTAGCATGAGCTATTTTATGAAAGTTGATTTTACTGATTTTAGAATTGAGGTACGGCGCAGCAAGTTCCATGTCACTCCAAGCGCAATACACGAGCAGATTTTAGAAATCTATTGAAAATGATTTTTAGGAGAACGAAATGATTTATTTTTAAAAGGGTTTGGTAAATTTGCAAATTTAAAACATTGAGGGGGAATTTTTCTCAAATTCATAACTTTAAGTAAGGTGTGTAATGCTTGATGAATACACCTCATGTGCCACTAATCCCTCCCATACAAATACCTGTTTTTGAAGGAAAAGTTTACTTTCACTTGCAAAACGAAAAATCTTTTGTGTTCTCTCAAATATCTTCAAAGAAGCTCGTGGTGTTGCTTGAGGAGAAGAAACTCTGCAGGATAAACTGCTATCGTAAATCTCAAGTTCAAAGGCAAGTAAAAGCTGATCATTTGCTACACCATTTGAAGCATATATTGATTTTCTCATTTTATGGATCTGCTTGCCTGTATGTTCAAGTTATGTTTAAGTTTATGTTCAAAGAAGTTTTACGAATGTTTAAGAAAGAGATCGGGTTCAAAGTTATGTTTTCTGCTTCAAAGTTTCCCAGAATGTTTTAAGAAAGATTGAAGATGCTTCAAAGTACCAAGTAGTTCAGATTTGAGTCACGTATTTTCATGAATGTTCTTGCATCTGGTGAATGGTAACATCTGAGCTTGACTCTATGTAATCGGAGATGCTAGTCGAATAAAAACTAAGTCTGGTTTGATAGGCAGAACTGGTATCGTAGAAGTCGTTCGGGATATTGCAGCACCAAGTTCTTATTCAGACTTTGTTTCCTATGTTAGCGAATAGATCTTTTAATTAAATCAGCAGTTTTCAATTCAGATTCGTTTTTTCGCTACACATCAGATTTTGGTCAGATTTCACAGTATTAAATACTTCACTGATGAGTCCCTTGCGATTATTCATTGACATCTAAGTTGACAAACTTAGTTGCGTTGACATCTGAGTTGACCAAGTCGCAGCTATTTTATTCCTAAACACTATTCCATTAGATACATCTGTTTCTTTTCCAAACGTTGTTCGTGCGTTGACATCTGAGTTGACCCACGACATCTGTTACAATGTTAGCGATGTAATTTTCATAGTCAGATCTATTTCACGCTAACAGTACTTTTCCTTGTTGTCACATCTGTTCAACGTTACGTTCCACCTGAGGAATCTGTTTTGTTTTCCAGTACAGTTTCTTTTAGATAATCTGTTTCTATTTCAGCGATTTTTTTCCAGTAGTCAAATCTGATACTCAGTAAGTTTTAAAATGGGAAGCGATTTTTAAAAGAGGCGAACCCTGATGATTTTCAAAGGAAATTTCAAATAAGATTTCAATGTATAAGCAGTTTAAAGGAAAAAAAGTTTATTTTAAGGACTTATGGCATAGATAACAGACGGTCATAAGGAAGGGTGAGTGCCTGGCTGACGAATCAGTGTGCCCCTTCAACAGCAGGAAGGATCAGGATTACGGATTGACGGATCTGTATACCCCTTCACAATGAGCTTTATGCTAAGAACTGATATCAGAAGTCATTTGATCAAGTGCATAACGGACCTAAGGAGAGCTTCTAAGCCATAAATCATAAAGTTTAAGAAATTAAACAAAGGGATCTGGGTTATTGTCCCTGCATCCAAGTTACGAAAGAAAGTTTAAAGAAGTTTACGAAAGAATGTTTATGTTTAAATTAAATTCCTTTAAACTCAGTTATGTAAATGTTCAGATGTCTGCCTGCGTTAAATGACTTTGTTATTATTCATATTTTACTTGCTGAGCCCCTAGGTTCATTAGCTTTTAAAATGGTGCAGGTGATACAGTTAAGGGACAAGCGGAAGGTGGAAGCTGAGACAACTGGGTGGTGAAGTGTTTATCTATGGGCAGCGCTTTCCGTGTCTTAGATGTTGTTGTCTTTTATCTTAGACATCTGTATTAGATCTATTGCAACAGTAGTAAATTCATATAGAATTCAAGATGTTGTAATATCGCATTTGCAGTATATATATGAAATCTGTTTTCCGCAAAATTTCAGTACTTGGTGCCGAAAGTGTGTATGTCAGTTTTGTGTTTGTGTTTCGAAATTTTTCTAAGTTATAAGAAATACAGCTTATAACAAATTTCCGTTTAGCCCTTCTTTTTATTTTCAAATTTTAATTCACCCCAAACTCGTGACCCCGTGGGTTCGGGTGTTCACATTCCAGTTTGAATAATCAATAGGCATATGAGTTTCAGTACTTTGAACTACGTTCTGAGATCTAGAGGTAGATCCTAAGGATAATAAGTTTTTAATCTTAAGGCCATCTTAACTTAAATAGAGACTCTTTAATTCACCAAATAAGTGTGGCCATATGGGAACACATGCCGGGAACACCTAACAGGTATCTACAAAGGGAATGCCCTCTGTCAGGCCTCGTGCACAACACAGATTCAAAACACACAAAACATAGCGGAAGCACTTAAAAAGTGGCTAAAAAAATTTTCGCTTCTGGCCTGACGAAGAAAACATAATTTAAAATACTATCATGCCAAAAATAATCCCAGTTAACACATAATCAAAATAACATAGTAACATTATAACGAATACAAACACTGCCCAACGGCCAAATACAACAACTAAAAACCCCAAATCACAAACAGACTAATAACTATATAGGCCTAAGCACCACCCGGGACATCCCAACCACGGAGATACAGGTGCAATAGATACTAGACATAATTGGGACACTCTAAACACCTCCTGGGGCATCTCCAGCTGGATCATCTCCATGACCAGCGGAACAACCTGGGAAACCTGAACAACAAGTGGGCAAACAAAACAAACCAGCCCCAGAGGGACATCGGGGTCAAGCCCCAGTACGAAGAGCAGCATAAAACAGCAATTCAGATACAGCATGCAATGTATCATGTCGTGCAAATGCATGAGCGGTACAAAGAACATCGGTAACAACCGGAGGGCCAAACGGATAGGAAGCAACAACTGTGACACATCACTGAGTCTCGGAAGCTACCCGATCGCACCCAATGGAAAATAGAGTGGCTCATCGTCGCACCTGCGCGGAAGCCACCCGCCAGGTCGCACGGAATTTCAAGTTGACACAACCACCCACCAACCTCTATCCAGGTCACTGCAACTGAGGACTGGTAACAACTCAACCAACATCCTCCAGCTACTGCAACTGAGGATTGGGAACAACTCAACCAACATCCTCCAGCTGCACTCAATCGTGGTTATGAAACACAGCAACGCACCACGAGGGAAAAGCTCCAACAGAGTACCATATCATGGAAAACAAAGGAACCATTGGCTCAATATGCTATGCAGATGCAGTAACATGCTCAACTTGATGCATGTACAAGTAATGCCAGAAAACAAAACAAAAGCATTCAAATAATCACATGCATAGCAACTCAAAAGATCACCAAACAGTAGGTAATACACCAGATAGTTCAGCTAATAGACATGCATAATATACACAGCTTGCCTCTACACAAACACTCGGCACAGCTATATAACACATAATACCTCCCCATGCCTATCTCAAAGCTGTAATACAAGCTCGATTCGTACCTCAATTCTGTGAAACAAATACTACAATCAAAGGTCCCGAGAAATCTGGATATCAACCTGTCGAAGCACACATGGCATAAATCACAGGGACACTAATACACAGAAAGCACGCTGGGAGTTACACACACACTCAATCAGCTATCATCCTACACAACAACTCAACAGGAAGCTTAATTCTAGGCTAGGAACAAGATTTCATCGAATAAACGAAGTTCTACATGAACTACGAAATGCGCAAGCTAAACCAGCAACTTCGCGTTTCTGCTCCAGCCCGCAACAGCCTCCAAAAATGGTATAGGATGAAAGAGCTTCTCAAGAGGGGTCCAACGCTACCTCAAACGTACCAAACGGTGGCCGGAAACCATGGGAAATGCCGGAGAAATGCTATGGTGAACAGTATCTAGGGTTCAAAGCGAAGAACACAATCGGGAAAAATATCACTAAGTATGAAATCTGGTATCTCAAATAGAAGAACAAGTCTTCCTTAAATACACGCGTAAAATCTGGTTAAAATCACCCATCGAAAAAACCAATCGACGCACGCTAAAAATACAACCAGCAGGTACAAAGAAACCAACTGCTGAATTCTCAAACAACGCTAATCAAAACGGTGTCGCAGTGACTTAACAAAATGACGTCGCACCGCTTACGTCATCAAATCTGCTACCGGCTGGTCGCTTAAAACCAACGGCTGTTTTCCTCATGCAATAACCAAACGCAGCGTTTCAACTTAATAAAACGGCATCTCATAAACCCAACAGCTGGTCACTAACCCATCGACTGGATTCCTTAGCACTAAATAAAACTACGACACATAGCCTACGTCATCCAGTCGCTAGCTCTCGTGCAAAACAACCAGACGCAAGCTACAGGAAAGTTGACCATCGTTGACATCTGCTCCCAGCTGAACAACCAGTCGATACACGAGCGAACAAAACCTCGCAGCTGGTAACAGTCGCAACATTCAAAACGGCGTCGCATCAACTAATCAAAACGCTACCGTTTTGCTCTCAACAAACGAGATAAAGCAACAGCTGGATACAGGATTCCTTAGCACTAAATAAAACTACGACACATAGCCTACGTCATCCAGTCGCTAGCTCTCGTGCAAAACAACCAGACGCAAGCTACAGGAAAGTTGACCATCGTTGACATCTGCTCCCAGCTGAACAACCAGTCGATACACGAGCGAACAAAACCTCGCAGCTGGTAACAGTCGCAACATTCAAAACGGCGTCGCATCAACTAATCAAAACGCTACCGTTTTGCTCTCAACAAACGAGATAAAGCAACAGCTGGATACAAACACGCTACCAGCTTTCACTTAACACTACGCAACAAGATTTCACTAAAACGACGGCGTTTAGGAATCTCGCGCTACCAAAACACGCTACGACTGGATTTCACCAAATCAACCAGCTCTCACCACAAAACCAGCTCCCACAACAAAACCAGATTTTACCCAAAATCTTAAAAATACGAAAACTTCTAGAAATGCTCTAAATGTGATATATGACCCGAAAATGCAAACAAAACATCCAAACAGACATCTGAATCACCAGAAATCTCTAAGAACCGATTAATTCCAACCAAATTAATCTTATACAATTCCAGGTCTCACAACAACACTAAGCCAAACTGGTCAACGCAAAACGTTGAAATCTGTCCAAGAATCCTCGCCCGTTAACAAATTTCACCGACTTCTGAAGACTAGCGCTAAGCAGCGATTACTCAACAAAACGGCGACGTTGAGACTTCTGGACACGCCAACAGGTCTGATCGAAGCGTTACAACAGATCTTGTGACGTCCCAACCCTCATGGGGTCACGAATGAATAATAAAAAGAATAGAAGGGCTGAATGGAAGATGTCATAAGCTGTATCCCTTATGACTAAAATAAAAATTCGAAACGTAAACAACAAAATGGCGCCAAGTACTGAGACAGCTGAAACAATTTCTCATTATCAGATGTCAAAATGCAAAGTGCGATATTACAACCTCTGAAATTCTATATGAATTTACTATTGTTGTAATGGATCTAATACAGACTTAACAAAAGATTAAAAACAACAACAGCTGCTGCGGAAACATCGGTCTTAGATAAACACAATCACCACAGCTTGTTCAACTACTGCCTCCCGCCTGCCCCAGCTCTTCTCCACCTGCAGCATTTTAAAGCTAATGAGCCTAGGGGCTCAGCAAGTAAAATATGCGGATAACAAAATTACTTAATGCAGGCAGACATATGAAACATAACATAACATAGCATAACTGTTTAAAAAGGAAGTCATTCATCAGCTTCATAAACTTTCTTTCATTAAACTTGGAAATGGGGAAGACGACCCAGATCCCATTCTTATTTTCTCATGATTTATGGCTTGGAAATTCTACATTAGGTCCGTGTGCACCTGATCAAGTTTCTACTGATATCAGCCTTAGCATTTAGCTCGTGGTGAAGGGGCAACTGACATCTGGACAGCTGCTCACCCCTCCATGGTGACCGTATGTCATCTATGCCATAAATCCTTAAATTGAAACGTTCTTCCTTTAAACTCATAGCTGGTTGAAAACATATTTTGAAATCAACAACCTTCGGGTTCCTTGTGCTTCAAAATTCATTTTAAAATCTCTTTTAAAACTTTTTGCTGAGTATCAAGTTCGACTACCGGAACTCATCGCTGAAATGAAACAGACGCGACGAAGTGGAACTATACTGGGAAACAAACCAGATCTTTACTGTTCACCGTTATCGCTAAAAGGAATCAGCTGTTGGTAAAGGAAACAATATCGTTATCGTAAAACAGCTGCAAGGATACTAACAGTGAAACAGACGTGAATTTGGAACAGTAGCGTTATCGGGTGACTGCTGACACTATAGGAATAGTACTTTAGAAGTGAACAGTTGTTGGTCAACTCAGCTGTCGACGCAACGGGAATGAACAAATTCAGCTGTAAGGATGTTTGCTAACAGGACTAAACAGACGTCATCGAAAGTGACAGTTGAACAATCAGCTGTTGGTATATATGAATCAGTCACAAGACACTGGAACAGTCGCAAGACACAAGAAATACGCTAACTCTAAAACCAGTCGCAGTGAACAGTACACTGCTGGATTATAACAAAGAAGGGTACCTGCTGGTTTCTAACGGAGAAGGGTACCTGCTGGTTTCTCACAAAGAAAGCACCTGCTGGTTTCTAACAAAGAAAGCACCTGCTGGTTTCTAACAAAGAAAACACCTGCTGATTTCTCACTAAGAAGCACCTGCTGGTTTCCTGCTGGTTTCTCGCTAAGGTTTCCTGCTGGTTTCTCGCTAAGAAGCACCTGCTGGTTTCTCGTAAGGTTTCCTGCTGGTTTCTCGCTAAGGTTTCCTGCTGGTTTCTCGCTAAGGTTTCCTGCTGGTTTCTCGCTAAGGTTTCCTGCTGGTTTCTCGCTAAGGTTTCCTGCTGGTTTCTCGCTAAGGTTTCCTGCTGGTTTCTCGCTAAGGTTTCCTGCTGGTTTCTCGCTAAGGTTTCCTGCTGGTTTCTCGCTAAGGTTTCCTGCTGGTTTCTCGCTAAGGTTTCCTGCTGGTTTCTCGCTAAGGTTTCCTGCTGGTTTCTCGCTAAGGTTTCCTGCTGGTTTCTCGCTAAGGTTTCCTGCTGGTTTCTCGCTAAGGTTTCCTGCTGGTTTCTCGCTAAGGTTTCCTGCTGGTTTCTCGCTAAGGTTTCCTGCTGGTTTCTCGCTAAGGTTTCCTGCTGGTTTCTCGCTAAGGTTTCCTGCTGGTTTCTCGCTAAGGTTTCCTGCTGGTTTCTCGCTAAGGTTTCCTGCTGGTTTCTCTCTAAGAAGCACCTGCTGGTTTCTCGCTAAGAATTAGTAGTAGGAAAAGGTTTTGTTTGGAAAAAAGGTTTTGCTGTGGTGTCATTAAAAATGGATGGTTTAGCTTGGGGTAGATTATTTGAGATGTGGTCTACTTGATTAGCTATTGTTTTAAGGATTTGATTAGAGTAATTATTTTGTTGGAAAATTTTATTAATGTCTTCAATATTGACAGGTTCTTTATCATTGCGCCCTCTCTTGAAAGGATCAGCAATGACATCGCCTTTGACAGTATGCAATTGTAAGGATTGTAGGGGTGGATGAATTGCAGTAACAGTTTCATTAGAACTAAGAGTCCATTTTTTATGAAGGGTTGTATTGACTTGAATGACAGATTTATTTTGGAAATCATTAAAACCTTCGGCAGACAAAAATATTGTTAAGAATGTATAAAAAGGGATATTTGATTTTATAGTATTCATTTTATGAAGCCATTCGTGATGAATGTTTTTCTTAATATGTTTATCTAATTTATCATACCATTTTCTCTTCTCATCATGAAATATATCTTTCATTTCTGTATTTAAATATTCAAAATCTGGATTGAAAGCTTTTCCAGAGGTGATCATCATGACCATACTGGAGATTGAAGGAGAGGTAGGAGGAGAATAATTATGTGGTGATGAAGGGCCAGATCGGGGCTTTGGATAGGGGTAACAAAATCATATTTTGAAGTGGATTTAGAAAAGGTTGAAAACGAATGACGTGATTGAGATCTGTGTAAAACTGGAGTAGGAGTAGATTGTTTAGATGAATTAAATTTAATTGTAATTTTTCCATCTTCTTCTTCAATTATTTGAGAAATATCTCTACGCTCTATATTTCGTGGGATCTGAGGAGTATTAATTATGAATTGTTGTGGAATGGTTATTTCGTTCCATTTTAATCTTTTTGGTGTGAAGACCGTAGGTCTTTCAGCATCTATTTGTAACAGAACAGTTTCTTCTTTGGAAGAAGGTAGTCTGTTATATTTGGGGTTTAGTTGAGAAGACAGAAGTCTAAAATAGACTCTGTAAATTATGGCAAAGTTTTTACAGGGATGAAATTCATCTCCCTGGATATGAACATCTAGGATTAAAGAATCTAGAATCAGTCATGCCTCAAAACAACAACTGAAAATCAACTTTTTAAAACAATTAAAATAAACTTAAGGCTGAAACTGCAATATCAAAATAGACCCTTAAAATGAAAATGCTCAAATATGTGGTCCTATGGATTTTTGGAGCGTTACAATCTACCCTCCTTATTGAAATTTCGTCCTTGAAATTTACTTATCATACAATGCTGGGTAATGACTAAGCATATCAGCTTCTGCTTCCCACGTAACTTCTCGTTCAGATTAATTGAACCATTTTATCTTAACCATAGGAATACTATGGTTTTTCAGCTTTCCATTTTTCTCGAAAAAGAATCCTCTCGAGTCTCTCTTCATAACTTAAATCTGGTGCTTAGCTGAATAGGTTCATGACTTAATACGTGGGATGGGTTGGGAATATACTTCCTACAAAACTAATACATGTACAACGCTCGCTATGTACAGCTATCAGCTATGGGGCAATGCTAAGCAATAAGCTAACGTTCCTACTCTTTCTTAAAATCTCATTTGGTCCAATATATCTTGGACTTAACTTTCCTTTCTTTCTAAATCGTATTACTACCTTCATTGGAGCAACTCTTAAGAATACATGGTCGCCGATTTCGAATTCATCTGCGTAATTCTATTATCTGCGTAACTCTTCTGTCTGCTTTGAGTAGCTTTCCTTCTTTATCTCATCTTTCTAACAGTTGATGCTATTTGCTCCATCAAATTTGATCTTACCAAGAGATCTGCTAAGACTAACTTGCTACTGCTGGGTACTAGTTCTAATCCATCCTTAGACATAATGTGACCTAAGAAGGCTACCTTCTCCCACCAGAAGTCACATTTACCCAACTTAGCGAACAACTGCTTAGTCTTTAAAATTTGAAGCACTGTCCTCAAAATTTGATCCAGCTCTCAGCAATTAGTGGATTAGTAGTGCCACTAAATTCCTTAGGCTTCTGTCGTCTAAACTTTTCCTTG
>KV007515.1:78229-128848 GCA_001598015.1 Dorcoceras hygrometricum
GTCAAGGAGCTTATGACGAGTCGCATGCGTGATGGGACTTCGGTCCGCGAGCATGGGTTTGTGAGGGCGAGCGGTAATACCGCACTCTCATCTCCCTGCTGGGATCGTAGCCACCATGCGCCGAGTGGTTAACTACCACAGTTCATGGGCGAGGCAACAGCAGGTCGAGTTGTTTGATGCATCTGGTAATTGGGTGTAGTTTCATGGCGAGTGGCTCACTACCACACTGTGAACTCACCCCGTGGCCTTTGTACATTGTCAATGTTTCTTGGAGCTATGTTTGAGTTCCTTAGCTCCCTAGTGGGTAGAGCTTTCCTTTGTTTCTTGGTGTCTCATGCATAGCATCTACAATTTATTCCTTGCTGTATATTGCTGTTTTATGTTTGCTCTCCGTACTGGGGTTTAACCCCATGTCCCTCCGGGGCTTGGTTGTTCCTTTGTTGCTTTGTTTTCAGGAAACCCAGGTTCTACAGCTGGTCGTGGGTTTAACCCAGCTGGTGGTGCCCCAGGAGGTGGTTAGAGTGTCCCAGTTGCATATAGCATACTTATATATATGTATCAGTTAGCCAGGGAGATGCCCTGCGCTTTGTTGTTGTACTCTTAGGGGAGTTTATTACATGTTTGGAATTATGTATGCTTATTTGTTGGTTGTTATATGAATTGGGAAACTTATTTTAAGTATTGTTGTATTTTAAATTATATGTTTTAGACCGTCGGGCCTAAAAGCGAAAATTTTACCCACTTTTTGATAGCTTCCGCATGTGTTTATCTGTTTAGAGCACGAGGCCTGACAAAAAGCCAATGTGGTGGCAGATGCCTTGAGTAGGAAATCTGTTGGATTAGCTCAACTTGTGGTCTAGAGACCATTGGCGTATGATATTGAGAATTCTGGAATAGAAATAGTGCCCAATGGTAGTACTATGGTTTTAGCAAATCTCTCCATAAGGTCAAATCTAATAAATCAGATTCGAGAGGGACAACCCAAGGATGAGCAACTTCAGAAGTGGGTTAAACAATATAGAGAGAGAGGCAGCAACCTATACTTTTCAGAAGAAGGAGTAGTCAGATTCCATGAAAGAATCCCATACAGCCCCATATTCAGTACATCCATGGAGTACTAAAATGTATAAGGACCTCCAGAAGTTGTATTGGTGGCCAGGAATGAAGCGAGACATTGCCAGATTTGTCTCTGAGTGTTTGACTTGTTAATTGATGAAAAGCTGAACACCAAAGACCAGCAGGGATTATAGAAAGCCACTGCCTATTCCAGAATGAAAAATGGGAGTGCATAGCTATGTTACGAAGTTGACCTTTAGCACAGCTTTTCACCCCCAGACAGATGGTCAATCAGAAGGTGATTCAGATTTTTATAAGATTTTTCTCAGAGCGTGTATGTGGATTTTTCAGAGAGTTGGGATCTGAAATTACCATTGGTAGAATTTGCGTACAATAACAGTTTTCAAGCATCTATCCAGATGGCTCCATATGAAGCTCTCTATGGTCGCAAATGTAGAACACCCCTTCACTGGGATGAAGTTGGTGAGAGATCTGGTTTAGGACCAGATGTAGTGGAGCAAACAGCAGAAGATGTTAGAAAGATAAGAGAACGGATGAAAGCTGCTCAAAGTCGGCAGAAGAGTTACGCAGATAATAGGAGAAGAGATCTGAGTTTTGAGATTGGTGATCATGTATTTCTGATAATTGCTCCAATGAAAGGATTAATGCGTTTTGGGAAGAAAGAAAAGTTGAGTACAAGATATATGGGACCAAATGAGATTTTAGAAAGAGTAGGAGCGCTAGCTTATCGATTAGCACAGCCCCCGCAACTATCAGCAGTGCATAGAGTTTTTCAATGTTTCAGCTTCTGGTGAATGGTAACATCTGAGCTTGACTCTATGTAATCGGAGATGCTAGTCGAATCAGAAACTAAGTCTGGTTTGATAGGCAGAACTGGTATCGTAGAAGTCGTTCGTGATGTTGCAGCACCAAGTTCTTAATCAGACTTTGTTTCCTATGTTAGCGAATAGATCTTTTAATTAAATCAGCATTTTTCAATTCAGATTCGTGTTTTCCCTACACATCAGATTTTGGTCAGATTTCACAGTATTAAATACCTCACTGCTGAGTCCCTTGCGATTATTCATTGACATCTGAGTTGACCAACTTAGTTGCGTTGACATCTGAGTTGACCAACGCAGCTGTTTTATTCCTAAACACTATTCCATTAGATACATCCGTTTCTTTTCCAAACACTGTTCCTGCGTTGACATCTGAGTTGACCCACGACATCTGTTACAATGTTAGCGATGTAATTTTCATAGTCAGATCTATTTCACGCTAACAGTACTATTCCTTGTTTTCACATTTGTTCAACGTTACGTTCCACCTGAGGAATCTATTTTTCTTTCCAGTACAATTTCTTTTAGAGAAATCTGTTTCTATTTCAGTAATTGTTTTCCAGTAGTCAAATGTTAGCGATGTAATTTTCATAGTCAGATCTATTTCACGCTAACAGTACTATTCCTTGTTTTCACATTTGTTCAACGTTACGTTCCACCTGAGGAATCTATTTTTCTTTCCAGTACAATTTCTTTTAGAGAAATCTGTTTCTATTTCAGTAATTGTTTTCCAGTAGTCAAATCTGATACTCAGTAAGTTTTAAAATGGGAAGCGAGTTTTAAAAGAGGTGAACCCTGATGATTTTCAAAGGAAATTTCAAAGAAGATTTCAAAGGATAAGCAGTTTAAAGGAACAAAAGTTTATTTTAAGGACTTATGGCATAGATAACAGACGGTCATAAGGAAGGGTGAGTGTCTGGCTGACGAATCAGTGTGCCCCTTCAACAGCAGGAAGGATCAGGATTACGGATTGACGGATCTGTATACCCCTTCACAATGAGCTTTATGCTAAGAACTGATATCAGAAGTCATTTGATCAAGTGCATAACGGACCTAAGGAGAGCTTCTAAGCCATAAATCATAAATTTTAAGAAATTAACAAAGGGATCTGGGTTATTGTCCCTGCATCCAAGTTACGAAAGAAAGTTTAAAGAAGTTTACAAAAGAATGTTTATGTTTAAATTAAATTCCTTTAAACTCAGTTATGTAAATGTTCAGATGTCTGCCTGCGTTAAATGACTTTGTTATTATTCAGATTTTACTTGCTGAGCCCCTAGGCTCATTAGCTTTTAAAATGATGCAGGTGAGACAATTAAGGGACAAGCGGAATGTGGAAGCTGAGACAGCTGGGTGGTGAAGTGTTTATCTATGGGCAGCGCTTTCCATGTCTTAGATGTTGTTGTCTTTTATCTTAAACATTTGTATTAGATCTATTGCAACAGTAGTAAATTCATATAGTTGTAATATCGCATTTGCAGTATATATATGAAATCTGTTTTCCGCAAAATTTCAGTACTTGGCGCCGAAAGTGTGTATGTCAGTTTTGTGTTTGTGTTTCGAAATTTTTCTGTTATAAGAAATACAGCTTATAACAAATTTCCGTTTAGCCCTTCTTTTTATTTTCAAATTTTAATTCACCCTAAACTCGTGACCCCGTGGGTTCGGTTGTTCACAGTCCAGTTTGAATAATCAATAGGCATATGAGTTTCAGTACTTTGAACTACGTTCTGAGATCTAGAGGTAGATCCTAAGGATAATAAGTTTCGTAATCTTAAGGCCATCTTAACTTAAATAGAGACTCTTTAATTCACCAAATAAGTGTGGCCACATGGGAACACATGCCGGGAACACCTAACAGGTATCTACAAAGGGAATTCCCTCAGTGGCAATCGCACTTTTAAATTTTTGAATTATGCGTTCTGCAAAGAGGCGTGGTAGCCCCATGATGAATCGTTCTTTCCAAAAAGACATATTACAGTCTTCTCTGCATAGAACATGAGTGAGGAAAACATCCTTATACCAACGACAGTCAGTTAATGATGGACATTTAAGATTTGTTAATATTATTTTGGAGGAATTAAATTCTTCGTTGGGATTACCAATAAAATACATTGAAATCGTAATGATTAAGTATTCATAGGAATCATTTTGTTCATTTATATTACCCGCATAATCTTCAATTTGAATAGTGTGATTAATTATACCTAATTTTGATTCAAGGGATAAAGCATTATCCCACCAATTTCTTAATCGGCCAGTAAAACCCTGAATAATCAGAGTCATGGTTGTCTCTTCATTTTTTCATTTTATTTTGTAGGTCATTCGTGTCATACCCATATCTTGTAAAGTATTTAAAATTTCATATTCAGATTTACCATCATTGTCCCATTCGATAATTGATTGACCGTTGTATTTGGTGCTTTTGAATTGGTTACGTTCTTCATAACCAATATCAACTGGTGTAGGGCGTTGATAGTAATTACGAGTATTGTTATTATTGAATAGTCTTATTCTGTTATACATCTTATAATTTTATCATCTTCATCCGTAAAGGGAATTTCAATAATATTGACATCATCTTATGATTCTGGATAAGAATCAGTTCAAGTTTTTGATTCACACAAAATCTAGCTTCTATGTATAACGCTCACTTGACATGCGCAGATTGCTTAGACTGGAGTAGACGTGAAGTATATCCAAGCTAGGACAGTGAGGGGACGTCTGAGATGCACTGGTCGAAGATATCTAGCTGGAACAGTAAGGGGACGCCCAAGCTGATTCGGCAGTTTACTTACAGAAGTGCAGGGAACATCAAGCTGGTTCATCAGCTGGATGTTGGAGCAGCACGGAGTATGAAGAGCAGTTCAAGCGCAGAATCAAGAGCAGAACTGAAGTGCAGAGTTGAAGTGCAGAATGCTCAAGTACACAATAGCTCAATCGCAGATCAAGTGCAGTATACAAAAGCAGTGATTGAGTGCGAAGACAGGTACAAGTGCAGTGATCGAGTGCAGATCCGATCACCAGCGATGTACAATATAACTTGCTGAACGACCAGCTGAAGGACCAGCTGGAAAGTCAGCAAGGGCAGAAGAGCTGCTTCAACGAGAAGAGAGACTAGCTCTAGGTGCCCACCCTGGACGAGAAAGAATATGCATGCTGGTGGGGCACTCGAGCAGTCTTCTTCAACTCAAGATGGTTCACCTAAGAAAACCAGCTTGAGGGAACAGCTCAAAAGCAGTTTCTGCTTAGATACAAGAGCAGACTAAAACCAGCTGGTTAAGGACAAACCAGCTGGATAGAATCTTCAGGAGCAGATCATGAAAGAAGACCTTAGCTCTGAAGATGATGAAGGTCAGCTCGATAGAAGATCAGCTGACAAGAGAAAATTAGAAAAATTTCTCAAGAGCGGTTGCAAACGAGAGGAGAAGAAGAGATCTTTGAACGGCGCAAAGAAGCAACCAGCTCGAATAAGACCAGCTCGATGCAGATCAGATTGATGAACAAGCTGGCAAGCTGGTTAAGGACAAACCAGCTCGATGGCAGGACAGATTTCATCAAATCTACGAGCAAGAAGATTTGAATACAACGCTAAATGACAAAACGATGTTTAGTATTCAAATCGACTTTCTTGTATTGTCTTCTCAGAACAATGCTCACGTGACTAAAGTGAAGAAAATCCTGCAACGCATTTATTGACAACGGACGCAAAGTACAACAGTGTCAGAAAACTTTTCAACGTCTACTACTTTTTGTCCAACGGACATATTTCCATGCAAGGATATAAATCATAGCACGTGCAGCAAATTGAAGGAGAGCAGAGAAGAATGAAGTCGTAACAGTGTTGTGCGAACCAAAACGCAGAAATCAAAAATATGCACAACACTGAACTTGGGAAGACAATGAAGACCCAGCTCGCATAGGAGCACTTCCCAGGGTGTGAGAATACAACTGAGAGAGAGAACACTCACTGTATATTTCTCAAACACATATTCACTCACATATGAGAGCAGTGAGCTTACACAGAATAGTTGAGTGAATCAAACTAAAACGACTTCCATTGCAGTATTTGGATAGAGACGTTAAACAAGTCTAGTTGTCTTTTGCACTGAGTTAAAGAAGTGTGTGTAGTCTTTGGACAGAGACATTAAACAAGTCCTTGTAGCCTTTCACTGAGGCGTAAAAGAAGTGAGTTAGTCACACAGCTTGCGGGCTGGTGTGCAGTGGTTGATGCTAGGAGTTCTTGCGGCTGCGTGTTGTAGGAGTGGGTTGCAGCAAGGGTCTTTGTAATCAAAGTCTTCTAGTGGATCGTTCCCGTGGCAGAAGAAAGGGAGATGTAGGAGATTGAGCTACGAACTTCCAGAAACAAATTCAGAGTATCTTTATTTTCTGTTTTCAGTGTTTACATTCATACGCATTACATATTTGTTTATGTTGTTAAAACTGTTTATTTGGGCTTCGAACGATAGAGTGCAGTTTGAGTTATTTCCGCATGTTTTATTTACATTACTCAATCTGTATCTCGGTGCACAAAGTATTCAAGAACAATGAGCTATTGCAGCTCAAGCTAAGTTAACCAGATCGTTCGGCCAAAGTGTCGAGCTGGTTCTAGTCTTCCATCTGGAACTGGCATGTTTAGCCCTCGCCTTGTATTGGGCTGGTTTCAACTTTCAGTTGAAACCAGCTTGATCTTTGCTAACCCGACTTCAACTTCTGGCTGAATCCTGCGTCTTGTCATTCAATCTGGTTACACCCTTTAGTACTAGTTATTGATCGAATAACTAGTCATTGCACATTAATAGAGGGTCGATAAATCGATCCCAAACACATTATTTTTATTAGTTTCTACGCAGTTGATTTTACTGCCAGATGTACAAATTCCGGAAAGTTTTGCAGAAAATTTTATTGAGGATGTGATCAGTATGATTTTGAAAACTTATTTGTTTTTCCTTTTCTGTAGGGATAATTTTTGTCTGGAAAAAATTTTTAGTTGTGTCATTAAATATTGTATGTTTTGGATGCTGAGTTTGATTAAGATTATTAGATATGTGATCAATTTGATTAGCGATTGTTTTAAGGATTTGGTTAGAATAATTATTCTATTGTAAAATTTTATAACATCTTTCGAAGTGACAGGTTCTTTGTCACTTCGTCCTCGTTTAAAAGGATCAGTTGTGACTTCACCTTTCAGCGTTTGAAGTTTTAAAGGCTAGAGAGGAGGATGAACAGACGTAATAGAGTCATTGTTTAGTAATGTCCATATTTTGTGAAGACTTGTATTTACGTGAATCACTGATTTGTTTTGGAAGTCATTAAATCCTTGGCTGATGAATATTTATAAAAATGTGAAAAAAGAAATATTTTATTTAAGGGTTTTCATTTTGAGAATCCATTCAGAATTTATCTTTTCTTTAATGTCTTTATCTAATTTCTCGTACCAAATTCGTTTTGCATTATGGAATGTATCTTGTAATTCTTCATTTAAATATTCGAAATCAGGATGAAATTCTTTTCCAGATGTGATCATCATCATACTGGAAATGGAAGGTGATGTTGGAGGTGAATAATATTTGGGTGATGAAGGACCTGATCTGGGTTTTGGAATAGGAGTAACAAAATCATATTTTGACGTATTTTTGGAATGTTGAAAATGAATGACGAGATTGGGATCTCCGTAAAATTGGTGTGGAAACTTGTTTTACTTGTGGATTAAATTTGATAGTAATATTTCCATCTTCTTCTTCGATTATTTGAGAAATATCTCTGCGCTATGTTTCTTGGTATTTGAGGAGTGTTGATTACAAACTGCTGTGGAATAGTTATTTATTCCAGTTTAGTCTTTTTGGTGTGAAGACTGTAGGGCTTTCAGCATCTATTTGTAACAGAACCGTTTCTTCTTTCGAGGAAGGCAGTCTGTTATACTTTGGATAAGTTGAGAAGACAAAAGTCTAAATTAGACTCTGTATGTTATTGCAAAATTCTTACAGGGATGAAATTCTTCTCCCTGGATATGTACATATAATATTAACGAATCTAAAATCATGGAATCTGTAAGATCAACAGAGAAATTCGGGGAACAATTGAAATATATTGGTCCATTACATATATTAGTTTGAATCATCGACAGAAGGAGATGTTTGATATCTCTTAAGTCTTTTATCTCTTAAGGCTAAGTATATCGGAGTATCAACCCCAATATGAACTAGCGGTTTGACAGCTATTTGGATTAATACAAAATGTAAATATCTATAATTCTTTTTGTAGCGCCCAAAAAATCCATAGGACCACAAATTGTTTAGCCTTTCTATTCTAAGGGCTGTTTTGAGATTTCGAGCATTTAAGATTTCAGTTCAAATCTGATTTCTTTTTTTCAGCTTAGAAGCAACGAACCAGAAGGATCCAGCAGGATTTCGCCCAAGCACAAATCTGAAATGGTCCAGATCTGATTTTTACTTTACAAATAAAATGATTTCAGTTTGGAGATCTGTTTTGTTAAAATTGTGAGACCCATATATTTTGTATCAGATTTTGGGTTTGGAAGAATCTGCATTAAACCAGCTGTGAGTCGATGTTCTTGGAGTAGCCGTCGAAATTGTTTAAGTGTTGAATCCAACTGTGAGAAGATATCAGGTGTTGCATGGAGACATCTGTTCGAGTGTTGCATCAGCAGCGAGTAATCACTTTCAGATGTTACGTACTAGTTGAGGCGCTATGAAACATTTGGAGCAGCAGCGTGTTTTAAGTAGCGGGTGTTGGTACGTCATCGTTTGGATTATTTGGAACGACAGCGTTTTGGTTTAGCGCTAGGACTCAGCTGTTGGGTTGTGCGCGTATCCAACTGCTGATTGAGGGATCAGCTGTTGAGTGAGCGATCAGATGTTGGTTAGTCGATCAGCAGTAGGTAGCAGGTGACATGTCCCTCTGTGACGTCGTTGATTTAGTTGAGCGTGGTATCAACGTAAGGATTTAGCTGATGCGAGATTCAGCTGTTGGTTGGGATATCAGTTGCGATAGCTGATATTGTCGGTGTATCTGTTTCCCAGTTAGTCAGTTGTGACTTTAAATAGAGGACTTGGTCCTTGCGTTCAATTATTGTTTCTCCGACACTTATAAATATTTCCCGTGAACCTTATCTTGTCGCGATACCCTAGTTACTGTTCACAGTAACCTTCTTCGTTTCAACTGCCGTCGGTGGACAGCTCCGACGAGAGCGAGAGTGGTAGCGTTGGACTCCTCTTGCTAAGGCGTTTCGTCTCTTACCCTTTTCGTAGGCAGCGGGGGAGCTGGAAGAGGATCGCAGAGACATATCCCTTATCTAGTCTGTTAGCATCCTATCCTAGCTTGTTGGGGTAAGTAAGATTCTACCTTTAAGCTTTGTTAGAGCTTTTCGTGGTGATAGAAAGGTATAATTGGCGCTGGTGGAGTCGTAGCTCCTAGCTGCTGTGTTTCTGAGTTGTAGTCCTTGAGCAGTTGTTGTATTGGCTTAGCAGGTGGTAGATCTGTGTTGCTAGGACTTTCATTGTGGCAATCTACGTGTGCTAAGTATAACTCAGAAGTTTAGGTACGGATGTTGAGCTTTGTTACAGCTATGGATGGAACGTGGATTATGTGCTTTGATGTGTATGCTTTCTGCTGTTATTATTGTGCATGTGTTATAATATCAGTTGTTGCATTTGCATACACGCATACTTTCCTGTCGAGCTCTGTTCTGTTAACTGTACCTTATTGTTCAGATCTGTGTGTACCGGGACACTACGCCTGGGCACGAGCGGGTAAATCCCGTATGCCTCAATGCTTGAGGGCGAGCGGCAATACCGCACTCTCATCTCCCTGCTGGGATCTGTTAGCCGCTATGAACGGAGTGGGTAGCTCCCACATCTCATGATCTAGGCAAAAGCAGGTGGAGTTGTATGTTTTGCATCCGGTACAATGTTTGGAGACGAGTGGGTAGCTCCCATATACTCCTGCACCTTGTGGTCACTACTGTCTTTCAGTTGATCCGCTCCAGTTGTTGAGTTACTGTTATCCAGCTGTTGAGTTTCCGTTGAGATCCCTTGGCTCCCAGTTCTCGATTGTAGCCTTGATCCTTTGCATAGAATGTGCATGTTATCTACTGCTTTCCGTTTGCTGTATGTATTTCTCTCCGTACTGAGGTTTGACCCTGAGGTCCTTTGGGGCTGTTGTGTTGTTGCCTGTTTTTTGTTCAGGTTTTCCAGGATTCACAGCTGGTCGTGGCTTTGATCTAGCAGGTGGTGCCCCAGGTGGTGGATAGAGTGTCCCAGTTAGCGTATAGCATAATATGTACTAGTGCTGTCAGCCGGGGAATGCCCTGTGCTTTAGTTTCTGTTCAGCTGTAGTTTTGTCAGCTGTTGTATTGTTGCTAGTACTTGTAATTGTTGTACTGTTGTATTTCATAATGTAAAATGGGATTATTTTAAGTATTTTGCTATTTTAAACTGTCAGGCCAAGCGAAAATTTTAAGCCACTTTTTATTGCTTCCGCTATGCTTTTGCGTGGTTTATCTCTGAGTTGTGTACGAGGCCTGACATTTTTGGTATCAGAGCTTAAGCTGGGATAAGCTCAATTCTGTTTGATCACACTTGAGTCTATGCACAGTGTTGTGTGTTGCATGTGCTTGACTATGTGATCTATGTGTTGCATATTATCTTGTGATGTATCTGTTCTGTATGATCTTATCATGTTTAGTGCCTTCTTATATGCCGCCTAGACGTAGGGGTAGAGGTAGAGGTCAGTTTCAGGACGAATCTGGAGGTCAGAACAAGGATCAGCGTAGTTTTCCCTTTCGTGAGCACGATAGAAAGGGTGAAGAAGAGGTTGACGAGTTGGCAGCCCGCATGGATAGCATAGAACTGGTGATTGCGTGGTTCCAACGTATGAGTACCCAAGTTTTTATTGGGGATGAGTCTAGTGAGGATGCAGATTCGTGGCTGCAGCACATCACAGGTTTTTTTTAATAGTGTTTAAGTAAGAGGTTGACGAGTTGGCAGCCCGCATGGATAGCATAGAACTGGTGATTGCGTGGTTCCAACGTATGAGTACCCAAGTTTTTATTGGGGATGAGTCTAGTGAGGATGCAGATTCGTGGCTGCAGCACATCACAGGTTTTTTTAATAGTGTTAAGTACGATGATGTGCTTAGGTTGAGTTTGGCGACTTTCCAGCTGAGGAAAGTTGCGGAGCATTGGTGGAGAGGTGCTTCGAGGACTTTGGAAGAGACTGGTGTAGAGATCTCGTGGGAGAGTTTTTGCGTTGCTTTCCGTCAGGAATATGTCCCGGAGTCCTATGTGAACGCGAGAGAGCGTGAGATTGACAACTTGGAGCAGGCAGTATGTCTGCTAGAGAGTATGCTCGTAGGTTTTCTTCCCTTCTAGCGTATGTGCCGCATGTAGCTGGCCAAGAGAGGGCGAAGAGGACTAAGTTTCTTGAAGGGCTGAACGAGGAGTTGTACTCTTTGGTGCTGTCGAGTAAATCGAAGAGCTATGCAGAGGCTGTGGATAGCGCGATTGATATCGAGGAAGGTTTGAGGAACCGTCGATCTCGTAGGCCGCAGGTGGTGCAGAGTAGTCGTCCAGTGGTTCAGGGAGTGCAACCTTCCCAGTCGTCTCAGCCTTCCCCGCAGCAGCAGTTGGCTCAGCAGTCGGGACGCTAGAGGTTTAGGCCTCGTGGCCACCAGTTCAAGAAGAAAGGAGGTTCTGGTTCTTTTGGTTGTGGTATTTCAAGCAGCAGTGGTTCCAAGGTGGAGTATTGTGGTTTCTGTGGTGGCAAGCACCCTTCGACGCAGTGTGTTGGTGTGCAAGGATCATGCAACATTTGTGGTCAGTATGGGCACTTTGCGAGAGTGTGTCCATTAGCTGGATCTCAGAAAGCTGCAGCACCACCACAGGGACGTGGTGGATCGTCTAGGGGTCATGGTTTTCAGCAGCAGCAACAACAGAGATTAGGAGAGTGTGATACCTGAAATTGTAATGTAAGATTAATTATTGAATTAATCGGTTTTTGGAGAATTCTGGGTATTCGGAGTTCTATTTGAAGGTTTCGTTTGCATTTTCGGGTCGGAAATCGCGTTTAGAACAATTCTCGAAATTTTGATATTTTTGAGATTTTTGTTGAGAAATCTTGTTTGAGAGATCTGCTCGGGTTTGTGAGAAATCTGTTCGGCGAGAGGTGAGATCTGGGCGCTTAGCGTTGCGGCGTGTTTTGTAGCGAGAGGGCTTAATACGCCGTCGTTTTTGTGAGATCTGGACGTCCTGTGTAGGAGAGATCTGTGCGCTATTTCGTGTGAAGTCTGCCCCATGGCGCTGTGCGACGTCGTTTTAATGATAGCGCTCCTTCCAGCTTTTAGCGCATTTTGTTCAGATTTCTCTCGCGATGTATGTTAGCGACCAGACCTCTCCGTGGCCCAGGAGCGTACGTCGGTTTTGGGGTTGAGCGTTGCTTAGCGCTTGCGTTGGATTTTTTTGTGGAATCTGTTGCGCGTTGCGAAGTCTTGAAAGCTGTTTCTGTCGGTGGGCATTTTATTCAGACTTCTCGCGTGTATATATATTGGTAGCTTTGGCCTTCGTTTTATTCCACCAGATTCCATACTTATCAAATTACCCGATCTTCGTTCTCTGTTTTTCTCAAACCCTCGGGTACTGTTCACCGTAGATTTTATCCGGCGATTCCCGTTGATTCCGGCCACCGTTTTTCACGTTCGAGGTAGCGTTGTACTCCTCTTGGAAAGCTCTTTCATCTCGTACCCATTTTGGAGGCTGTAGTTGGATGGAACGAAAGCACGAAGTTGCTGTTCACATTCGCGTGTTTCATAGTTGCAGGTAGCTTTCCGATTTAACTTTGAAATCTTGTTCCCAGCCTTGTATTAAGCTTCCTGTTAAGTTGTTTGGGTAGGGTTGAAGGCTGGTTTGTGCATATGAATTACCAGCCGTGAACTTTAATGTTTGGCCGTGAGAATTGTATGAGGGTCGTGAGGTTGTGTAGGCTTTTTCCTGAAATCTGTGCATCGTGTGTTTGGCAGATTTTGTGCAGGCCGTGACTTTCTCGCCCCTTCGAGGAATCTGAATTTGGGTAAATTAATATTAAGGTATGGATCTGAGCTTGATGTAGCTTGGGATTGCCGTGAGATATTATGCGTGGCTGCTGGGATGTTTTGGTGAACCTTTCGGTGTGTTGTTTGGTGAGCATTGGTGTTTATGCTAGCTGTTTCATGTGAATTGCATACACGCATTTGTTCACGCATATTTTAGATCCCTTGTGTATCGTATTTTGCAGCCTTGTATCTTGTATTGCTGTTGTTGATTCTTACCAGGATGCGAGGGCGAGCGGCAATACCGCACTCTCATCTCCCTACTGGGATCGTTAGCCACCATGCGCCGAGTGGTTAACTACCACAGTTCATGGGCGAGGCAACGGCAGGTTGAGTTGTTTGATGCATCTGGTATTCGGGTTTTGTATCACGGCGAGTGGCTCATTACCACACTGTGAACACACCCCGTGGCCACTGTTGTTGCAGACTCTTGGAGATGTGCTTGAGTTCCTTAGCTCCCTTGTTGGTTGAGTCTTCCGTTGTATCTGGTGTCTCATGCATGGCATCTGCATTTTATCTTATGCATTCTTTTAGCTATATCTGTTGCTCTCCGTACTGGGGTTTGACCCCATGTCCCTCTGGGGCTTGTTTTGTTTCCTTGTTTGTGTTGTTTTCAGGGAACCCAGGTTTTACAGCTGGTCGTGGTTATAACCCAGCTGGTGGTGCCCCAGGAGGTGGTTAGAGTATCCCAGTAGCGTATAGCGTATTTATATGTATCAGTATTCCTAGCCAGGGGAAGCCCTGCGCTTTGCTGTTGTATTGGGTTGTGGGAATTTGATACATGTTATTATGTTGATGCTGTTATGCTATACTGTTGGTTGTTTTTACTAAACTGGGATATCTATTTTGAGTATCGCATTATTATAAATTATATTGTTTTAAACCGTCAGGCCAAAAGCGAAAATTTTACCCGCTTTTTGATAGCTTCCGCATGTGTTTGTATGATTTTACTCTGTTTAGAGCACGAGGCCTGACATTTTGGTATCAGAGCTTAAGCTGGGATAAGCTCAATTTCTTTGATCACACTCGAGTCTAGGCATAATGTTGTGTGTTGCATGAGCTTGATTTATGTGCCTACGTGCTGCATATTTTTGTGTTATATGCTATCTATGCCGTATCTGTTCTGTTTTGCTTGATCCTGGTGAGTGTTTTCGTAGATGCCGCCTAGACGTCGTGGTAGAGGTAGGGGGCAGATTCAAGAGTCAGGGGGACAGAACGAGGATCGGTATAGTGCTCGTACTCAGACTCGTGAGAGTAGTGAGGAGGAAGAGATTGCGGCTATGGTGCCTCCGGTAGAGAGGATGGATGTGGTGATCGCTCGGTTTCAGAGGATGAACCCTCCAGTCTTTAACGGTGATGAGTCCAGTGAGGATGCGGACTCATGGCTCCGGAACGTCATCTTTCTTTTCGATCGATGTCAGTATGATGATGAGCTCCGCTTGAGTTTAGTGATTCTACTGCTTAGGAAGGCCGCAGAGCGCTGGTGGCGAGGCGCTTCTAGTACTCTGGAGGAGACCGGTGTTGGGATCTCTTGGAACAGTTTTTGCGAGACTTTCCGGCAGCAGTATGTGCCTGAATCTTCTGTGAACGCCCGGGAACGGGAGTTCGATCATCTGGAGCAGGGTTCCATGACTGTTAGGGAGTATTCTAGGAAGTTATCTTCTCTGTTGGCGTACGTTCCCCATGTTTCTGGCCGGGAGAGGGCCAAGCGGACTAGATTTCTTGAGGGCTTAAATGAAGATTTGTATCAGATGGTGTTGACCAGTAAGCCCAAGACTTACGCTGAGGCGGTGGATAGTGCCATTGACATTGAGGAAGGTTTGCGCAGTCGTCGTGCTCGTAGGCAGCAGACAGTGCAGGGTGTTCGTCCTGCTATTCAGGGAGTGCAGTCTTCACAGTCCTCCCAGTCAGCCTATCAGCCCTAGCAACAGCAGCCACAGGTGGCACAGTAGTCTGGCCGTCAGAGGTTTCGACCCCGAGGTCAGCAGTTCAAGAAGAAGTCGGGTTCTGGCTCTTCTGATTCTGGCAGTTCGAGTAGCAGTGGATCTCGGACTGATTTTTGTGGTTTTTGCGGTGGGAAGCATCCTTCCACGCCGTTTGTTGGTGTGCAGGGTTCCTGCAACCTTTTTGGTCAGTACGGGCATTTTGCGAGAGTGTGTCCGTCAGCTGGATCACAGCAGACCATGGCCCAGCCTGAGGGTCATGGAGGTCAGTCTAGAGGCCGTTCTCAGCAGTTTCAGCAGTCCCGATTGGGTGAGACTCGGTTAGGCCGTTTCAGCAGCCTGGCCCTTTGTGCTTTGGTCATTCGTCTCAGCTTTTCTTCTCAGGACCCCAGCATGCTCAGGTTAACGCCATTACGAGGGATCAGGCCGAGGAGACACCGAGCCGGGTGATTGGAGGTACATGTCTTGTCTTTGACTTTCCTGCTCGTGTGTTGTTTGACACCGGTGCATCACATTCGTTTATTTCTGATTCGTTTGTTGTTGAGCATGATCTGTGTACCATTCCTTTGTACGATGCCGTTTCTATTTCTACCCCTGGTGGTGTGAGCCTGTTCTCCCAGGAGGTTTTGTTGGATGGTGTGTTGCGGTTTGGTGAGCATGTCTTGTTAGCGAACTTGATCCGTTTGATGCTTTGGGATTTCGATTGCATAGTTGGGATGGATGTGATGTCCAACTATAGGGCCTCCGTGGACTGCTTCCATAGGATTGTGCGTTTTAGGCCTATGTGTGGCGAGAAGTGGGAATTCTACGGCCAGGATTCTAGATCGAAGATTCCGTTGGTCTCAGCAATGGAGATGTTTAGCTTTTTGTATTTGGGGAATGCTGGCTTTATGATCTACGCTTTGGATGCGTCTTCTTCTTCCCATGTTCAGCTCAGTGACGTTCCCGTGGTACGACACTTTCCCGACGTGTTTCCGAAGGAGATTCCTGGTTTTCCCTCGAGGCGGGAGATCGACTTCAGCATAGAGCTGGTGCCTGGCACAGCTCCGATTTCGCGTGCTCCTTATCGTCTGGCGCCTGCGGAGTTGAGAAAACTCAAGGTGCAGTTAGATGATTTGCTGGAGAAAGGTTTTATCCGACCTAGTATGTCACCGTGGGGAGCGCCCATACTGTTTGTGAAGAAGAAGGATGGCTCAATGCGGATGTGCATTGATTTTCGCCAGTTGAATAAAGCCACTGTCAAGAACAAGTACCCGTTGCCGAGAATCGATGATCTGTTTGATCAGTTGCAAGGTTCTGCAGTGTATTCAAAGATTGATCTTCGTTCCGGGTACCATCAGCAGAGGGTGAGAGAACAAGATGTCGCGAAGACTGCGTTTCGTACGAGGTACGGACATTTTGAGTTTTTGGTGATGCCGTTTGGGTTTACCAATGCTCCTGCAGTCTTTATGGATCTGATGAACCGAGTTTTTAGAGAGTTCATAGATCAGTTTGTGATTGTTTTTATTGACGACATCTTGGTTTATTCGAAGACTCCGAGGGAGCACAAAGAACACTTGGAAATGATTCTTGAAAGATTGAGAGAGCAGCAGTTGTATGCGAAATTTTCCAAGTGCGAATTATGGTTAGATCTCGTTATATTTCTGGGTCATGTCATTTCATCCGAGGGGATTTCTGTGGATCCCAGTAAGGTTGATGCTGTTCTGAACTGGAAGCGTCCCAGAAATATGTCTGAGATTCGTAGTTTCTTGGGTCTGGCTGGCTATTATCGTCGCTTCATTGAGGGATTCTCAAGTATAGCAATGCCGATGACTCAATTAACTCAGAAGGACAAGCGTTTTGTTTGGACTGAGCAGTGTGAGAATGCTTTTCAACTGCTCAAGGAAAAGTTGACTACTGCTCCTGTGTTGGCTCTGCCGTCTGGAACAGGTGGATTCGTTGTTTGTTCTGACGCTTCGCTCAATGGATTGGGTTGTGTGTTGATGCAGAATGGTCGAGTCATTGCGTATGCCTCATGGCAGTTGAAACCGCATAAGACTCGTTACCCAGTCCATGATCTGGAGTTAGCGGTGGTGGTCTTTGTGTTGAAGATCTGGCGTCACTACCTGTATGGCGAGCAGTTTGTGGTGTACTCCAACCACAAGAGTTTGCAGTATCTGTTTTCGCAGCCTGACCTGAACATGAGACAGCGTCGGTGGATGGAGCTGCTAAAGAATTTCGATTGTGAGATTAAGTACCAGCCTGGAAAGTCGAACGTGGTGGTTGATGCTTTGAGCAGGAAGGCTTGTCAGGCATCGTGCTCACAACAGATAAACACATGCGGAAGCTATCAAAAAGTGGGTAAAATTTTCGCTTTTAGGCCCGACGGTTTTAAACGTATAATTTAAAATACAACAATACTTAAAATAAGCTCCCAAATCGTAAACGTTCAACAAAAAAGCATACACAAGTCCAACATGTATCAAATTCCCCTACGGGTACAACAACAAAGCGCAGGGCAACCCCCTGGCTAACAGATACATATATATATATTCTATATGCTACTGGGACACACTAGCCACCTCCTGGGGCACCGCCAGCTGGGTTGAACCCACGACCAGCTGTAGAACCTGGGTTTCCTGAAAACAACGCAACAAAGAAACAAACCAAGCCCCGGAGGGACATGGGGTCAAACCCCAGTACGGAGAGCAATAATACAACAAAATAACAGCAAGGAATAAAATGCAGGTGCTATGCATGAGACGCCAAGGAACAATGGAAAGCTCGACCCACAAGGGAGCTAAGGAACTCAAACATAGCTCCAAGAATCATCGACGACATACAGTGGCCACGGGTGTGTTCACAGTGTGGTAGTGAGCCACTCGCCATGATACTACACCCACTCACCGGATGCATCAAACCACTCAACCTGCTGTTGCCTCGCCCATGAACTGTGGTAGTTAACCACTCGGCGCATGGTGGCTACGATCCCAGCAGGGAGATGAGAGTGCGGTATTGCCGCTCGCCCTCACATCCTGGTAAGAAAACAACAACAATGCAACAAAGTACAAGAACTACCAAAACTGGAAAGGAAATACCGTGCGTGTATGCAACATGCTAGAATGCAAGCATATAAACATATGCAACGCAGCAAATACACCAATAGCATACACAATTCTCAACAGAACACAACCAGCAGGCACGGCAAATCCACATACCAGCGACTACAATTCATCCAAGCTATAATCTCGCTGTAAAACAAGCTCAAATCCGTACCTTATACTGAGCAACAACTAACCCTGCGAGAAATCCCGAAGACTCTGGTAAAAGCTTGTTAAACACACGGCATACACAACGTAAATCTAACAGGTTGCTAATCAAGCTCACGGCTGGGAGTCTCACTCGACCAGCTGCCCAATATACCTTAACAATAACATAGAAAGCTTAAAACTATGGCTAGGAACAAGGTCTCACCGAAAACCAGAACGTAGTTCTACCCAATCGACGCAACGCTCGAACGGCAGCAACTTCGCGTTCCTCGACTAGCCAATTACAGCTTCTAAAACTGGTATGAATTGGAAGAGCTTCTCAAGAGGAGTCCAACGCTACCTCGCACAAGCAAAACAACCACCGGAAACGACGGGAAATCGCCGGAAAACTCACGGCTGAACAGTGTTCTAGGGTTCGAAAGATAAGGAACGAAAGGCTGGAAATATTCTAAGTATAGAATCTGGTATCGAATTTGAAGACCAAGTCTTCCTATAAATAGCACTGGCGAAACCAGTCAACACCAACAAAAATCCAAACCAGCAGACGCAAGAACCAACGGCTGATTCTCCAACAATCGCTAAAACCATCGCAAAACAAACCAACAAAACAATGTAACGCTACTCTCAGCTGGATCCAGTCGCAACCTCGAAACGCAGCGTTGCAACTAATTCAAACGACGTCGCTCCACTGACATCATCCAGTCGCTAGCTCTTCGCGAAATACCAGCAGCAAGCAATAGCGGTGAAACTCACTCGCATCTGGACTCCCAGTCGCAACAACGAAACGACGACACATCATCTTCGAGCTACAGGAATGTTGACCCGCGTTGACCATAGCTCTCGACTGATCATCCAGACGCAACAACTCCTCGCATAATACCAGTCGCAGCTACAGTGCACAACCAGTCGCAACATACGAAACACCAGTCGCAACATCTCAAACGACAGCGTTTCAAGCCCTGCGCTACCAAAACAAGCTACAACTGTTTTCGCCACCGACCAGCTGCTAGCCCACTAACCAGATTTTGCCTCAAAACTCAAAAACACGAAAACATCCAGAATTGTTCTAAACATAACTTTCGACCTGAAAATGCAACTCAAACCTCGAAACAGAGATTCTAAACCACCAAAATCTCTATAAACCGATTAATTCCAACAATTAATCCTTAATACAAAAATCAGGTCTCACATTTCTCCCCCACTAAAAAGGATTTCGTCCTCGAAATCACAACAACAATTCTGAATCAACAAACAACAATAGAGGCTAAAATAGAAGCAAAAACTAACACCAGAACTCGCCCAACACTAGGCCAAGAGTTCAAAATAACTGAGCAAACACATCACAACAACTAGGGAAGAAACAGCAAAACTACAAGCTACTGAACCAGATTTTGCCTCAAAACTCAAAAACACGAAAACATCCAGAATTGTTCTAAACATAACTTTCGACCTGAAAATGCAACTCAAACCTCGAAACAGAGATTCTAAACCACCAAAATCTCTATAAACCGATTAATTCCAACAATTAATCCTTAATACAAAATCAGGTCTCACAAGTGAGATGCTTGTGTCGTTGTACATCTCTAAGGATCAGGAGCATTTAACACTACGGGTTGGAGATTTTAACCGGCTGAGGATTGTGTGGTGGTTTCTTCTTTCCAAGTGGAGCCACAGATTGTTTCTACCATTCGAGCAGCTCAAAGGACTGATCCGTCTATCCACGAGTTGAAGTTAAAGGTCAGGGCTGGTGAACTTGAGGATTATTCTGTCTCGTCCGATGGTTGTTTGAGGTTCCGTGGCAGGTTTGTTGTGCCTAACCTCATTGATTTGAAGGAGGAGATCCTTCGAGAAGCACATTGTAGCAGGCATAGTGTTCATCCTGGTGCACAGAAGATGTACCATGCGTTGAAGCCGCACTTCTGGTGGGCTGGCCTGAAGAGTGACGTTGCTGGTTTTGTCGCTCTTTGTTTGAATTTCCAGATGGTAAAGGCCGAAAGGATGAGACCTGGTGGTCTGTTACAGAGTTTGGAAGTGCCCCAATGGAATTGGGAGCACATTGCTATGGATTTCGTGACGCATCTGCCTCGTTCCAGCAGAGGATGCGATGCTATTTGGATGGTTGTATCGACTGTCAAAGTCTACACATTTCATTCCCTATGGAATGACCTTCTCGTTGAAGAAGATGGCGAAGCTGTACGTTGATTTTGTTGTTAGACTGCATGGTGTGCCTGTTTCAATCGTTTCTGACCGAGATCCGAGATTTACTTCCACGTTTTGGAAAAGTTTGCAAACAGATTTGGGTACCAGATTGGCGATGAGCACCGCGTATCAGCTCCAGACAGATGGCCAATCTGAGCGAACTATTCAGACGTTGGAGGATATGTTGCGTGCTGTTGTGTTGGATTTCGGAGGTAGCTGGCAAGACGCGTTGTCTTTGGTTGAGTTTTCGTACAATAACAGCTACCAAGTGATGATTGGTATGGCGCCTTTTGAGGCTTTGTATGGCAGAAAGTGCAGATCGTCGGTATGTTGGGAAGAAGTGGGGAGAAGCAGCTATCTGCCCCTGACTTTGTGCAGCAAATGAAAGATCATGTGGATCTTATTCGACAGCGAATGAAGGCTGCCCAGGATCGCCAAGCCAGTTATGCGAATAAGAGGCGTCGACCTCTTGAGTTTCAGGTTGGTGATCGTGTATTCCTTAAAGTTTCTCCGTTTCGTAGTGTGATGCGCTTTGGTCATAAGGGAAAGTTAGCCCCTCGTTACGTCGGACCGTATGAGATTGTTGAGAGGATTGGCCCTTTAGCGTATCGGCTGTTGTTGCCACCAGAGTTGTCTTCTCTTCATGACGTGCTAAGAACTGACGAGGTGGAGCTAGATCAGTCGTTGAGTTATCAAGAATATCCCTTGCAGATCCTTGGCAGAAAAGAGAAACAGCTGAGGAATAAGACCATTTCGTTAGTAATGGTGCAGTGGAGCAAACATGGAAGGTAAGAAGCTACTTGGGAGCTGGAAGAAAAGATGCAGCGCGAGTGGCCGCATCTGTTTGAGTAGCTGTTGAGCTAAATTTCCAGTAGTTTTTAGCTTTTGGTTGTATTTCTTCCCTTGTTGTTGTCATATGTTTGCCCAGTTATCTTGAACTCTTGTCTTGTGTTAGGCAGAGTTTTGTTGTGTATCTTGCTGTTTAGTTGTATTTCCAGATTGTCATTCGATTTCGAGGACGATGATGTGCTTAGGTTGAGTTTGGCGACTTTCCAGCTGAGGAAAGTTGCGGAGCGTTGGTGGAGAGGTGCTTCGAGGACTTTGGAAGAGACTGGTGTAGAGATCTCGTGGGAGAGTTTTTGCGTCACTTTCTGTCAGGAATATGTCCCGGAGTCCTATGTGAACGCGAGAGAGCGTGAGTTTGACAACTTGGAGCAGGGAAGTATGTCTGCTAGAGAGTATGCCCGTAGGCCCAAGTGAATGCTATTAGGAGCAGGCAGAGGGCACGCCAAGCGGAGTGATTTCAGGTACTTGCTTTGTTTTCGATTTTCCTGCGCGTGGGTTGTTTGATACTGGCGCATCGCATTCGTTTATTGCTGATGCTTTTGTGATTGAGCGTGGTCTGTGTTCCACTGTGTTGCGTGATGTTGTTTCTGTCGCAACTCCCGCTAGCACGAGCCTACACTCCCAAGAAGTTGTGTTAGACGGAATTCTTAGGTTCGGCGAGAACGTTTTAGTGGCGAACCTGATCATGTTAGTTTTGTGGGACTTCGACTGTATCGTGGGGATGGATGTGTTATCCAGTTATAGGGCCTCAGTGGATTGTTTCCACGGCATAGTGAATTTTAGGCCTCAGTTGGGCGAGAAGTGGAACTTCTACGGCCATGATTCCTAGTCGAAATTCCGTTGATCTTAGCGATGGAGATGTTTAGCCTGTTGTCAGCAGAGAACGCTGGTTTTATGATTTATGCGTAGAACGCATCTTCTTCTTCGCGTGTGCAGCTTAGTGATGTTCCAGTGGCGCGTAATTTTCCCGATGTGTTTTCGGAGGATATTCCTGGTTTTCCTCCGAGGAGGGAGATTGACTTCAGCATTGAGTTGGTGCCTGGCACAGCTCCAATTTCACGTGCACCGTATCGCTTAGCGCCTGCTGAGTTAAGAGAGCTCAAGGTCCAGCTGGATGACTTGCTGGAGAAAGGCTTTATTAGGCCTAGTATGTCGCCGTGGGGAGCGCCTATCTTGTTTGTTAAGAAGAAGGATGGCACAATGAGAATGTGCATCGATTTCCGCCAGCTGAATAAGGCAACTATTAAGAATAAGTACCCATTGCCTAGGATCGATGACTTGTTCGATCAGCTGCAAGGCTCTGCTGTGTATTCAAAAATCGATCTGCGTTCAGGGTACCATCAGCTGAGGATAAGAGATCAAGATGTTGCGAAGACTGCTTTCCGTACTAGGTACGGGCATTTTGAGTTTTTGGTTATGCCTTTTGGTTCGACGAATGCCCCAGCAGTTTTCATGGACTTGATGAATAGGGTCTTTCGAGAGTTCATAGATCAGTTTGTGATAGTGTTCATCGACGACATCTTGGTGTATTCGAAGACTCCTATGGAGCACAAGGAACATTTGAGAGTTGTTCTTCAGACGCTTAGAGACTCGCAGCTGTATGCTAAGTTTTCTAAGTGCGAGTTTTGGCTAGATCGTGTGGTGTTTTTGGGTCACGTAATTTCAGCAGATGGGATTTCGGTTGATCCCAGTAAGGTAGAAGCTATTGTCAGTTGGGAACGCCCCAAGAGTGTGACGGAGGTTCGTAGTTTCTTGGGTTTGGCTGGCTATTATCGTCGTTTTATCGAAGGATTTTCTAGCATAGCTAAGCCAATGACACAGCTAACCCAGAAGTACAAGAGTTTTATTTGGACTGAGCAATGTGAGAACAGTTTCAGTTGCTCAAAGAGAAGTTAACATCTGCGCCTGTGTTAGCCTTGTCGTCTCGTTCGGGTGGTTACGTGGTATGTTCAGATGCCTCGCTCAATGAATTGGGCTGTCTGTTGATGCAACATGGTCGGGTCATTGCTTATACTTCGCGGCAGCTGAAACCGCATGAGACTCGATACCCAGTTCCTGATTTGGAGCTAGCAGTTGTAGTCTTTGCTTTGAAGATTTGGCGTCATTATTTGTATGGAGAGCAGTTTGTGGTGTATTCAAACCACAAGAGCCTTCAGTATTTGTTTTAACAGCCATATTTGAATATGATACAGCGTAGATGGATGGAGCTGCTCAAGGATTTTGAGTGTGAGATCCAATACCAGCCTGGGAAAGTGAATGTAGTTGCTGATTCATTGAGTATAAAGGCTCAAGGAACGATGTTGCGTCGTTGTATTCTTCTAAGGACCGTGAGCATCTTAGCACTACTGGTTGGCGGTTTTACCCAGCTGAGGATTATGTTGTGGTTTCTTCTTTTCACGTTGAGCCACAGGTTGTTGCGAGCATTAGAGCTGCTCAAAGGACATATCCTTCCATCCATGAGTTAAAGCTGAAGGAAAGAGCTGGACAACTTGAGGATTATTCTGTTTCGTCTGATGGTTGTTTGAGGTTCCGTGGCCGGCTGGTTGTGCCAAACCTCATAGACTTGAAGGAAGATTTTGAGAGAAGCGCACTGCAGTAGATACAGTGTTCATCCTGGCGTAAGGAAGATGTATCATGTCTTGAAGAAGAATTTTTTCTGGTGGGTAGGTTTGAAGAGTGATGTTGTTGATTTTGTAGCCCGTTGTCTGAATTTTCAGCAAGTCAAGGTAGAAAGGATGAGACCTGGTGGTCTATTGCAGAGTCTGGAAGTGCCCCAGTGGAATTTGGTGCATGTGGCGATGGATTTTGTGACGCATCTACCTCGTTCTAGCAGAGGATGCGATGCTGTTTGGGTGGTCGTAGACAGATTGTCGAAGTCTGCGTACTTCATTCCCTATGGTATGTCGTTTTCTTTGAAGAAAATGGCGAAGCTGTACATAGATTGTATAGTGCGTTTGCATGGTGTGCCTGTTTCGATAGTTTCAGACAGAGATCCGAGGTTTACTTCCAGGTTTCTGAAGAGTTTGCAAGCAGCTTTGGGTACCAGGTTGGCTATGAGTACCGCATATCACCCCCAAACAGATGGCCAATCTGAGCGAACTATCCAGATTTTGGAGGATATGTTAAGAGCTGTTGTGATTTAGGTGGTAGCTGGCAGGATTCACTGTCTTTAGTGGAGTTTTCGTATAATAACAGCTACCAGGTGACGATTGGTATGGCACCATTTGAGGCGTTGTATGGCAGGAAGTGCAGATCGCCTGTGTGTTGGGAATAAGTGGGGGAGAAACAGCTGTCTTCTCCAGAGTTTGTGCAGCAGATGAGAGATCAGTGGATCTTATCCGTCAGCGTATGAAAGCTACACAATATCACCAAGCCAGCTATGCGAATAAGAGGCTTAGGCCTTTAGAGTTTCAGGTCGGTGATCGTGTTTTCCTTAAGGTTTATCCTTTCCGTAGTGTTATGCGATTTGGTCTGAAGGGTAAGTTAGCTCCTCGTTATGTTGGACCGTATGAGATTGTGGAAAAGATTGGCTCTTTAGCTTATCGGCTGTTGTTACCAGCAGAATTGTATTCTCTACATGATGTCTTTCATGTTTTCATGTTGAGGAAGTATGAGCCAGATCCGTCTCATGTGTTGGGAACAGAAGAGGTAGAGCTTGATCAGACTTTGAGTTACGTTGAGTACCCTTTGCAGATTTTGGATAGGAAGGAGAAGCAGTTGAGGAATAAAACCATTCCGTTGGTGATGGTTCAGTGGAGCAAACATGTTAGATAAGAAGCTACCTGGGAACTGGAAGAGAAGATGCAGCGTGAATGGCCGCATCTGTTTGACTAAGCCTTGTAATTGATTCCAGTAGTTAGCTTGTTTTCAGTTATCTTGAACTCCTGGGTTCAGTTGAGTTGTTCCTAGACTTGTTGATTTCGAGGACGAAATCGTGTCTTAGTGGGGGAGAGATGTGAGACCCGTATATTTTGTATCAGATTTTGGGTTTGGAAGAATCTGCATTACACCAGCTGTGAGTCGATGTTCTTGGAGTAGCCGTCGAAATTGTTTAAGTGTTGAATCCAGCTGCATGAAGATATCAGGTGTTGCGTGGAGACATCTGTTCGAGTGTTGCATCAGCAGCGAGTAATCGCTTTCAGATGTTACGTACTAGTTGAGGCGCTATGAAACATTTGGAGCAGCATCATTTTTTCAGTAGCGGGTGTTGGTACGTCGTCGTGTGGATTAGTTGGAACGATAGCGTTTGGTTTAGCGCTAGGACTCAGCTGTTGGGTTGTGCGCATATCCAACTGCTGATTGAGGGATCAGATGTTGAGTGAGCGATCAGATGTTGGTTAGTCGATCAGCAGTAGGTAGCAGGTGACATGTCCCTCCGCGACGTTGTTTGATTTAGTTGAGCGTGGTATCGACGTAAGGATTTAGCTGATGCGAGATTCGGCTCTTGGTTGGGATATCAGTTGCGATAGCTGATATTATTGTGCGCATATCCAACTGCTGATTGAGGGATCAGATGTTGAGTGAGCGATCAGATGTTGGTTAGTCGATCAGCAGTAGGTAGCAGGTGACATGTCCCTCCGCGACGTTGTTTGATTTAGTTGAGCGTGGTATCGACGTAAGGATTTAGCTGATGCGAGATTCGGCTCTTGGTTGGGATATCAGTTGCGATAGCTGATATTATCGGTGTATCTGTTTCCCAGTTAGTCAGTTGTGACTTTAAATAGAGGACTTGGTCCTTGCGTTCAATTATTGTTTCCCCGACACTTAGAAATATTTCCCGTGAACCTTATCTTGTCGCGATACCCTAGTTACTGTTCACAGTAACCTTCTTCGTTTCAACTGCCGTCGGTGGACAGCTCCGACGAGAGCGAGAGTGGTAGCGTTGGACTCCTCTTGTTAAGGCGTTTCGTCTCTTACCCTTTTCATAGGCAGCGGAGGAGCTGGAAGAGGATCGCAGAGACATCTCCCTTCTCTAGTCTGTTAGAATCCTATCCTAACTTGTTGGGGTAAGTAAGATTCTACCTTTAAGCTTTGTTAGAGCTTTTCGTGGTGATAGAAAGGTAGAATTGGCGCTGGTGGAGTCGTAGCTCCTAGCTGCTGTGTTTCTGAGTTGTAGTCCTTGAGCAGTTGTTGTATTGGCTTAGCAGGTGGTAGATCTGCGTTGCTAGGACTTTCATTGTGGCAATCTGCGTGTGCTAAGTATAACTCAGAAGTTAAGGTACGGATGTTGAGCTTTGTTACAACTATAGATGGAACGTGGATTATGTGCTTTGCTGTGTATGCTTTCTACTGTTATTATTGTGCATGTGTTATAATATCAGATGTTGTATTTGCATACACGCATACTTTCCTGTCGAGCTCTGTTCTGTCAAGTGTACCTTATTGTTCATATCTGTTTGTACCGGGACGCTACTCCTGGGGACGAGCGGGTAACTCCCGTATGCCTCAGTGCTTGAGGGCGAGCGGCAATACCGCACTCTCATCTCCCTGCTGGGATCTGTTAGCCGCTATGAGCGGAGTGGGTAGCTCCCACATCTCATGAGCTAGGCAACAGCAGGTGGAGTTGTATGTTTTGCATCCGGTACAGTGTTTGGAGACGAGTGGGTAGCTCCCATATACTCCTGCACCTTGTGGTCACTACTGTCTTTCAGTTGATCCGCTCCAGCTGTTGAGTTGCTGTTATCCAGCTGTTGAGTTGCCGTTGAGATCCCTTGGCTCCCAGTTCTCAGTTGTAGCCTTGATCCTTTGCATAGCATGTGCATGTTATCTACTGCTTTCTGTTTGCTGTATTTATTGCTCTCCGTACTGGGGTTTGACCCCGAGGTCCCTCTGGAGATGTTGTGTTGTTGCATGCTTGTTGTTCAGGTTTTCCAAGATTCACAGCTGGTCGTGGCTTTGATCCAGCAGATGGTGCCCCAGGTGGTGGATAGAGTGTCCCAGTTAGCGTATAGCATAATATGTACTAGTGCTGTCAGCCGGGGAATGCCCTGTGCTTTAGTTTATGTTCAGCTGTAGTTTGTCAGCTGTTGTATTGTTGCTAGTACTTGTAATTGTTGTACTGTTGTATTTCATAATGTAAACTGGGATTATTTTAAGTATTGTGCTATTTTAAATTATCTGTTTTAAACTGTCAGGCCAAGCGAAAATTTTAAGCCACTTTTTATTGCTTCCGCTATGCTTTTGCGTGGTTTATCTCTGAGTTGTGCACGAGGCCTGACAAAAATGAGGTAGCAAGATTTCAAATTAAAATAGTAGTAGGGAGTTTTTAGCAAATCTTTTAAAAGGACAAGATTTGGCACGGCAACCATGCCAACTCAAGTGTTTTTACCTACTACCCAATCATGCTGCCATGTATAAAATGGTTTACGTCAAGTCCTGGACTCATTTTGATCGTAAGACAACTTTTAGTTCTCTCAAAAATTTAGAAGTTCCCAGAAGCGTGCTTGAGGAGAATTCCAGCCGAAGCCATCTGCACGTTGTGATCTTCATTCAGACAAGTAAATCTGATTCTTGCTGCATTTGGAAAACATATATTAGTTCGTTGTTTTTTGTGTATGCTTTCCTGTTGCATGTTCCAGTTCGAGTTATGTTAAGTTATGGATTCATTGCTTTTATGCTTTAGTTTTGAGGAAACTCACCAGTTAACTTTTAACAAGCAGCCGTGTTTTTCAAAATACTGAGTTGTACAGATTCCAGATAAGATAAGCCAAGTGAAGTTCTTATGGTTCTCGAGTACTACGGAAGTTCTGGACATTGAATCTAAACAGATAGGCGACGCTGGTTCGATCAGGATTTTTGTTTCGATTGGATAAGCGAAGTTAGTTTTTTTAGGAACTTGACGCCCACGCCCATGGGTGTCAACGGCTTTGGTTTGAATGAAATAGTAAAGGGGAAAAGAAGGGATGAATCAAAATTTTTGTAAGCTGTATTGCCTTACAAATTCGATATACAAACAGTTGAATTAATGGCGCCAAAATGAAATAGCAAAAGCAAATCTGACCAACAGATTTGAATAACATATCTGATGAAACTGCAAAGTTGTGATATTACAACTACTGGAACTCTATATGAATTCACTATTATTGTAATATATCTAATACAGATTTTTAAAAAGATCAAAAACCACAACAGCTGCACGGAAAACATCGGCCATTGATAAACACATGCACCACAGCTGGTTCAGCTCCCGCCGCCCGTCTACCTCAGATCTATCTCACCTGCACCATTAAAAACTAATGAGCATAGGGGCTCAGAAAGTAAAATCTGAGAATAACAAGATCACTTAATGCAGGCGGACGCATTCATATTAGAACATAAACATCTTTCGTAAAAAAATCAGATTTGGGAAATAACCCAAATCTCATCATAATTTTCTTGTGATTTATGGCTTAGAAGCTCTCCTTAGGTCCGTAGGCACTTGATCAAGTTACTTCTGAATTCAGTCTTTATGGCATGAAGCCCTATATGAAGGGGCAATCGACACTCTCGACGACTGCTCACCCTTCCTTTATGAAGGGGCAACTGACACTCTCGACAGCTACTCACCCTTCCGTGTTAACCGTCTGTTATCTACTCCATAAATCCTTTAAGACTAAACATTTCTTCCTTTAAACTCATATATGGTTGAAAACAGATCTGGAAATCATCAGGGTTCGCTTCTATTAAAACTCGTTTCTCTTTAAAATCTCACTGAGCATTAGATATGAATACTGGGGGCTTATCGCTGAAGTGAAAACTGATTCAGCTAAAAAAATAATACTCGGGTACAAAATAGATTTTAGTCGTGAAAGCAGATTTGGCTATAGAAGTGGTATCGCTAACGTTAAAAACAGATGTGACTATTGGAACTGTATCGTTAGCGTAAAACAGACTTGACTATAGTGTCGCTAACCTCGAAACAAATTTGATTGACAGTATAGTAGTACTAGCATGAAACAGATTTGAACTCATGGTTGGTATCGCTAGCGAGAAAAACAGATGCGACTGTAGCAATAGTGTTTAAGGAAAAAACAGATTTGACATGGGAAATTCAGATTTGACTACAGAATCCAGCCGCTAGCGTAGAAAACAGATTTGACAGTAGAACCAGTGCTGCAGCATCATGAACGACATCCAAAGGTACCAGTTCCGCCTGTCAAACCAGAATAAAATCCCGATTCGACCAGCATTGTCGATTTCTTGGAGTCGAGTCCAGACACCGCCATTCACCAAAAAGAATAACTTCATACTCGTACCATAATCTAGAATCTGAACTGCTCAATGTTTTAAAAACAACATCAATATCTTCGTGAAAACATGCTGGATAGCTATAAAAATAGAAAACAATACTGTGAACCCGATCTTTCATTTTCATAACCAAGCATGAACATAAACATACCTATATCTTGGACACAACAGGCAAAACATGCTGGATAGCTATAAAAATAGAAAACAATACTGTGAACCCGATCTTTCATTTTCATAACCAAGCATGAACATAAACATACCTATATCTTGGACACAACAGGCAAGCCAACACAGAACTGAGGAGAGACAATTATATGCTTTAATGGTGTAGCCAAATAATCAGCTTTTACTTGCCTTAATACTGGAAACACAAAGGCAGCGGGTTCCTGCAGACAGTCTTCTCAAGCACTCACGACGAGCTCCAGAGAGTTTAAGAGAATGAAAGATTTTCTTTACAAGTGAAAATGAACTCACACTTTACGTAGATAATTATATAAGAGAGCATGATTGGCATTAGGTGAAAAAACTCGAGTAGGCATGTGATATCCTACCAACTATTTGTCCTTTCAAAATATTTGTTAAAAACTCTCATCTACTGTTTTAAATTTGGAAATTTGGCACAAGATTTTATAAAGAACAAGTTGCACATTTAGAAGCATTTTCGAACGAAATATGAAATCTGCTCGAGTTTGTGATTGAGGCGAAATCTGTCCGGAAACCTTCTGAATCGTGTCCCAAATCTGAAATAAAGGAATCAGCTTTTTAAAAAAATAACATGAACTTAAGCTGAAATATGAACATGGAAATATCAACATGGCCCTTAAAATAAAAGGGTTCATAAATGTGGTCCTATGGATTTCGGGGCGTTACAACTCTACCCTCCTTATTGAAATTTCGTACTCGAAATTTACTTACCAAACAGGTCTGGGTAAATACTATGCATATCGGCTTCGGTCTCCCACGTAGCTTCTCGTTCTGTTTGGTTAGTCCATTGCACCTTAACCATAGGAATACTACGGTTTCTCAACTTCCTAATTTCTCGAAGGAGAATCCTCTCGGGTCTCTCTTCATAACTACGTGCGACGGGTTGGGAATATACTTCCTTAAAGCTGACACATGGAAAACACTGTGCACTGAACACAGATGCGGGGGCAATGTTAAACGATAAGCCAACGTTCCTACTCGTTCCAGAATCTCATAAGGCCCAATATATCTGGGACTCAGCTTTCGTTTCTTCCCAAAACGCATCACTCCTTTCATAGGAGCTACTCTCAAAAACACTTGATCACCAACTTCGAAGCTCAGCTCTCGACGTCTATTGTCTGCATAACTCTTCTGCCTGCTCTGAGCTTCTCTCATCCGTTCTCTAATCTTTCTAACAGTTTCGGCTATTTTCTCTACCACATCTGGTCCTAGACCCGCTCTCTCTCCTACCTCATCCCAGTGAAAAGGTGTTCTACATTTGCGACCATAGATAGCTTTTTATGGGGCCATTTGGATAGAAGCCTGGAAAATGTTGTTATATGCAAATTCTACCAACGGTAAATTTAAATCCCAGCTCTCTGAAATATACACAATACAAGACCTGAGTAGATCCTCTAAAATCTGAATTACCCTTTCAGATTGTCCACCTGTCTGGGGGTGAAAAGCTGTGTTAAAAGTCAGCTTAGTACCCAAAGCTCAATGCAAACTCTTTCACAAAGCTGACGTAAACTTCGAATCTCTATCAGATACAATTGAAATAGGAACACCATGCAGCCTCACTATATTCTTCACATATAGCTCTACATATCTGCTTACATCATATGTGAGACCCGAAAATTAGAAAGATTAATTGAGTTAATTAATCGGGGTATAGACCAGATTTGGTTTGAACAAATCTGGGATGAGCCAGCTTTGAGTTGGTATGCTTGGCTTAGTTATCGGGTCCATATAAGTCCTTGAAACAGATATTGAGAGTTGGAGTTTTCCAGCGGGAACTGATCAGATGTGAGTGTTTGTCAGTGCTAGGTGATCGCGCTCAGTTGTGGTGATAAAATCTGATATCGCTGAGTACTCTAGAGTGTTTTCCTTAGCGAATAGCTAAACTACGTCGTTTGGATTAGTTGGAATGACAGTGTTTTGGTTTAGCGGGCGAGATTCAGATTTGAGTAGCATTGGTCTTCAGATTTCGATGTGATGTGGGTTCTGTTCTTCAGATTTGAGCAGATTTGACCTTTCAAATAGAGGACTTTGCCTACGTTCTTCATCATTCAGCTTCGACACTTAGAATATTTCCCGATAGCGAATCCTGTCGCGATACCCTAGCTACTGTTCACCGAACCTTATCTTCTCCGATTGCCGGCGATAGACAGCTCCGATTGAAGTAAGAGTGGTAGCGTTGGACTCCTCTTGCTAAGACGCTTCGTTTGGTACAGCTATTGGAAGTTTTCGTTAAGCTAGAAGTGGATTGCGAGACATCTCCCTTCTATAGTCTTTTAGTATAAGCGTTGGATTTGCTTCTGCTTTTTAGGTAGCTCGTTGGGTAAGTGTTAAGATCCTACCTTGTGCTTTGTTTAGAGCCTTATGTTGTGTTATAAGGGTAGGACAGATTTGGTTGAGCTCGTAGCTCCCAATTCGTAGTTCCTGTGCTGCTGTCCTGAGTTAGTATCTGTGTTTTGCTTAGCAGGTGTGAGATATATGTTTCTCGGGACTTCGTTGTTGTAATTATATCTCAGAATATTTGAGGTACGGATGTGAGCTTGTTTTACAGCTTTGGATTGAGCATGGGTGATTATGTTTGCTGTTGTGTATGCCTTGCATCGTTGTATGTGTTCCGTGTTGGACATTTTTATCTGTTTCATACACGCATTTGTCATATTGAGCTCAGATCTGCTTTGTCGTGCCTTGTTTATTGATCTGTGCATACCAGGATGCTTGTTTAGAGGCCGAGCGGGTAACTCCCGTCACCCTCATCTCCCTGTTGGGATCTGTTAGCCACTATGAGCGGAGTGGGTACTCCCACACCTCATGAGTTGGGCAACAACAAGTTGTGTTGTTTTTTGCGTCTGGTGCCGTATGTTGAGACAAGTGGGTAGCTCCCATATACTCACACACCTTGTGGACACTGTTATCCGTTGCTATCTTCCTTTGATCAGCTTTGAGTTGCCTTCGAGATTCTGGCTCCCTGCCATTGGTTGTAGCCTTCTGTTTGTACTCAATTGTTCATGCATAGCATTTGCATATTATCTGTTGCTTTCCGTTAGTTGTTTTATGTTGCTCTACGTACTGGGGTTTGACCCCATGTCCCTCTGAGGCTAGTGTTGTTTGCCTGTGTGTGTTTTCAGGTTATCATGGTTACTCAGCTAGTCATGGAGTTGACCCAACTGGAGGTGCCCCAGGAGGTGGTTAGAGTGTCCCAGTTAGCGTATAGCATATATGTATCAGTACTGTTAGTCGGGGGATGCCCTATGCTTTATTGTAGTCAGCGTAGTGTTGACGATTGGTGCTTGATGCATGTTGTACTGTGGCTTTTAGCCGTGTGTATTCTTTGTACTTTGGGATATTCTGAGTATTGTAGTATTTTAAATTATACTATCCTTCAGTCAGGCCAAAATCAAAAATTTAGCCACTATTTTGAATGTTTCCGCTATTTCTTGCGTGGTTAAACTCTGTATTTGTGCACGAGGACTGACATTTTTGGTATCAGAGCTTAAGCTGGGATAAGCTCGGTTTCTTTGATCACACTTGAGTCTAGGCACAGTGTTGTTTGTTGCATGTGTTTGATTATGTGGCTTAATTTCTATGTGATATATTGGTTGCTGTGTGGTCTTACCCTCTTAGTGTCTTCGTAGATGCCGCCTTGACGTAGGGGTAGAGGTAGAGGGCAGTTTCAGGAAGAATCCGAGGGTCAGAAAGAAGAAGTGCAACGTAGTATTCCCCATCATGGACGTGATAGACAGGTTGAGATTGAGGTAGATGAGCTGGTAGCCAGTGTGGATGACATGGAACTTGTGATGGCGAGGTTTCGGCGGATGAACCCTCAGACGTTTAACGGTGATGAGCCTAGTTCCGATGCGGAGTCCTGGTTGCAGCACATTACCGGGTTGTTCGACCGTTTCAGGTATGATGATGAGCGTAGGTTGAGTCTGGCTACGTTTCAGTTGAGGAGAGGTGTTGAACGTTGGTGGAGAGGCGCTTCAAGAACTCTTGAGGAGACAGGTGTAGGGATTACGTGGAAGAACTTTTGTACTGCCTTTCGTCAGGAGTACGTTCCGGAATCTTTTGTGAACGCCAGGGAGCGTGAGTTTTATAGCATGGTGCAGGGAACTTTGTCCGTGGGAGAGTATGCCCGGAGGTTTTCTTCTCTTCTTGCATATGTTCCGCATGTGTCTGGCCGAGAGAGGGCGAAGAGGAACAAGTCCTTGGAAGGGCTGAATGAAGAGTTGTATTCTTTTGTGTTGGTGGGTTCACCGACGGGTTATACGGATGCGGTGGACAAGGCTAGGGATATTGAGGAGGTACTGCAGAACAGTAGGTCTCATGTTAGGCCTCAAGTGGTGCAAGGTAACCGTCCCATGGTTCTGGGGGTGCATCCTTCCAAGTCTGTGCAGTCATCCCAGCCACCCCAGCAGCAGGTAGCCCAACAATCGGGACACCATAGGTTTAGGCCTCGTGGTCGTCAGTTCAAAAGAGGAACAAGTCCTTGGAAGGGCTGAATGAAGAGTTGTATTCTTTTGTGTTGGTGGGTTCACCGACGGGTTATACGGATGCGGTGGACAAGGCTAGGGATATTGAGGAGGTACTGCAGAACAGTAGGTCTCATGTTAGGCCTCAAGTGGTGCAAGGTAACCGTCCCATGGTTCTGGGGGTGCATCCTTCCAAGTCTGTGCAGTCATCCCAGCCACCCCAGCAGCAGGTAGCCCAACAATCGGGACACCATAGGTTTAGGCCTCGTGGTCGTCAGTTCAAGAAGAAGTTAGGTTCTAGTTCTTCTGGCACGAGTAGTTCTAGCAGCGGTAGTAGTTCCAAGGTCGAGTTTTGTGACCAGTGTGGAGGAAGGCATCCTATGATGTAGTGTGTAGGAGTGCAAGGTTCTTGTAACGTTTGTGGTCAGTATGGACACTTTGCGAGAGTGTGTCCTTTGTCTGGATCTCAGCATACTGCCGCCCCACCGCAGGGTCGAGGTGGATCATCTAGAGGTCGTTCTTTTCCTGCTCCACAGCAGAGGTTGGGAGGGCCTCAGTTTAGGCCGTTTCAGCAGCCTGGTCCTTCGCGGTTTGGACAGTCTTCCCAGCCCCAGTTTTCAGGACCTCAATTTTCCCAAGTGAATGCCATGACGAGGGAGCAAGCAGAAGGCACGCCAGGAGGAGGAGTGATCGTAGGTATTTGTTTTCTCTTTGATTTTCCTGCGCGTGTGTTATTTGATACAGGATCATCACATTCGTTTATTGCTGATGCATTTGTGGTTGAGCATGGTTTGCATACAACTATTTTATGTGATGTTGTGTCTGTTGCGACTCCTGCCGGCGCGAGCCTGTACTCCCAAGAGATTTTGTTAAATGGCGTTCTTAGGTTTGGTGAGAACGTGTTGTCAGCAAGCTTGATCAGGCTAGTGATGTGGGATTTCGATTGCATAGTGTAAATGGACGTGTTGTCTAGTTATAGGGTCACTGTGGATTGTTTCCATGGCGTTCTGCGTTTTAGGCCCCAATCTGGCGAGAAGTGGAACTTCTATGGCCATGATTCTCCGTCGAAGATTCCTTTAGTCTCTGCGATGGAGATGTTTAGCCTGTTGTCGTTGGAGAATGATGGATTTATGATCTATGCTTTGGATGCGTCTTCTTCTTCGCACGTATAGATTAGTGATGTTCCCGTTGTTCGTCATTTCCCTGATGTGTTTCCAGAGGAGATTCCTGGCTTTCCTCCGAGGAGGGAGATAGACTTCAGCATTGAGTTGGTACCTAGTACAGCTCCTATCTCTCGAGCTCCGTGTCGTTTAGCGTCTGCTGAGTTGAGAGAGCTTAAGGTTCAGCTTAGCGACTTGCTGGAGAAGGGATTCATTAGGCCGAGTATGTCCCCGTGGGGAGCACCTATCTTGTTTGTAAAGAAGAAGGATGGATCGATGAGAATGTGCATCGACATTAGACAGTTGAATAAGGCGACAGTGAAGAATAAGTACCTTTTTACGAGGATCGAAGACCTGTTTGATCAGCTCCAGGGTTCGGCTGTGTTCTCTAAGATCAATCTGCGTTCGGGGTACCATCAGTTGCGCATTTGAGAGCAAGATGTTGCAAAAACTTCTTTTTGTACGAGGTACGAGCATTATGAGTTTTTAGTTAGCCTTTTGGATTGATGAATGCCCCTGCAGTTTTCATGGATCTGATGAATCGAGTCTTTAGAGAGTTCTTCGATCAATTTGTGATTGTGTTTATCAATGACATTTTGGTGTACTCTAAGACTCCGATGCAGCACAAAGAGCATTTGAAGTTGGTTCTTCAGACACTTCGAGACTCACAGCTGTATGCTAAGTTTTCTAAGTGCGAATTTTGGTTGGATAGAGTGGTGTTTCTAGGTCATGTCATTTCAGCTGCAGGTATTTCTGTGGATCCCAGTAAGGTAGAGGTTGTCGTTAACTGGGAGCGCACCAAGAATGTTGCTGAGATTCGTAGTTTCATGGGTTTGGCTGGCTATTATAGACGTTTCATAGAGGGATTCTCTAGTATAGCTAAGCCAATGACGCAGTTGACTCAGAAAGACAAGAGGTTTGTTTGGACTGAACAGTGTGAGAATAGTTTTCTATTTCTCAAATAGAAGCTAACTTCAGCGCCTATGTTAGCTTTGCCGTGTGGTTCAGGTGGTTTTTTGGTTTGTACGGATGCTTCCTTGAATGGATTGGGTTGTGTGTTGATGCAGAATGGTCGAGTCATTGCGTATGCCTCTCGTCAGTTGAAACCGCATGAGACTCGTTACCCAGTTCATGATTTAGAATTTGCAGCAGTGGTCTTTGCCTTGACATTTGGCGCCACTATCTGTATTGGCTAGCAGTTTGTGGTGTATTCAGACCACAAAAGCCTTCAATATCTGTTTTCTCAGTCAGATTTGAACATGAGACAGCGTAGATGGATGGAGCTGCTTAAGGGATTTTGATTGTGAGATCCAATATCAGCCTGGGAAGATGAATGTAGTTGCTGATGCATTGAGAATAAAGGCTCAAGTGGCGATGCTGGCTTCGTTGCAGATTTCGAAGGTCCATGAGCATCTAAGCACTACTGGTTGGCGGTTTTACCAAGGAGAGGATTATGTTGTGGTGTCTTCTTTTCAAGTTGAGCCACAAATTTTTGTGAGCATTAGAGCAGCTCGGAGGACCGATCCATCTATCCATGAGTTGAAGCTGAAGGTGAGATCTGGACAGTTGGAGGACTATTCTGTCTCATCTGATGGTTGTTTGAGGTTTCGTGGCAGGTTAGTTGTGCCAAATCTAATCGACTTGAAGGTGGAGATCTTGAGAGAAGCACACTGTAGTAGACACAGTGTTCATCGTGGTGCAAGGAAGATGTATTATGCCTTGAAGAAGCATTACTAGTGGGCAGGTTTGAAGAGTGATGTTGCTGATTTTGTAGCCCGTGTCTGAATTTTCAGCAGGTCAAGGCTGAAAGGATGAGAACTGGTGGTTTGGTGCACAGATTAGAGGTGCCCCAATGGAATTGGGAGCACATAGCTATGGATTTTGTGACCCATTAGCCTCGTTCCAGCAGAGGTTGTGATGCTGTGTGGGTTGTAATCGATAGGTTGTCGAAGTCTTCTCACTTCATTACCTATAGCATGACGTATTCTTTGAAGAAGATGGCGAAGCTGTACATAGATTTTGTGGTGCGTTTGCATGGTGTGCCTGTTTCTATCATTTCAGATCGTGATCCGAGGTTCACTTCCAGGTTTTGGAAGAGTTTCCAAACAGCTTTGGGTACTAGATTGGCTATGAGAACATCGTATCATCCCCAAACAGATGGCCAATCTGATAGAACTATCCAGATTTTAGAGGATATGTTGAGATCTGTTGTGATGGATTTTAGTGGTAGCTGGCAAGATTCGTTGTCTTTGGTTGTGTTTTCTTATAATAACAGTTATCAGGTCTGGTATGGCACCATTTGAAGCTTTGTATGGCAGGAAGTGTAGATCGCATGTGTGTTGGGAAGAAGTGGGGGAGAAGCAGCTGTCTTCTCCAGAATTTGTGCAGCAGATGAGAGATCAAGTAGATCTGATTCGCCAGCGAATGAAAGCTGCACAAGATCGCCAAGAAACTTACGCAAATAAGAGACGTAGGCCTTTGGAATTTAAGGTTGGTGATCTGGTTTTCCTGAAAGTTTCTCCTTTCCGCAGTGTTATGAGATTTGGTCTCAAGGGAAAATTAGCTCCTCTTTATGTTGGACCAAATGAAATCTTAGAAAGGGTTGGCCCTTTGGCATATCGACTGTTGTTTCCACCAGATTTGTCTTACTTACATGATGTTTTTCATGTGTCTATGTTGAGGAAGTATGAGACAGATCCGTCGCATGTATTGAGATCTGACGAGGTAGAGCTAGATCGGACTTTAATTTATGTGGAATATCCCTTGAAAATTTTGGATAGAAAAGAGAAACAGCTGAGAAATAAGACCATTCCTTTGGTGATGGTTCAGTGGAGCAAACATGGTAGAGAGGAAGCTACGTGGGAACTAGAAGAAAAGATGCAGCGTTAGTAGCCGCATCTGTTTGAGTAAGCGCTGTATCAGATTCCAGTAGTTAGTTGGTTTCTTGTCGTCTCCTGGTAGATGTTTTCTTATGGTTGCTTTCCCAGTTATCTTGAACTCTTGATCTAGAGTTGTTGTTTGATTTCGAGGGCTAAATCCTGTTTTAGTGGGGGAGAGATGTGAGACCCGAAAACTAAAAAGACTAATTGAGTTAATTAATCGGGTATAAGAATTGGTTTGAACAGATCTGGGATGAGCCAGCTTTGAGTTGGTATGCTTGTATTAGTTATCGGGTCCGTATAAGTCCTTGAAACAGATCTTGAGAGTTGGAGTTTTCCCGCGGGAACTGATCAGATGTGAGTGTTGGTCAGCGCTGGGTGATCGCGCTCAGTTTTGGTGATGAAATCTGGTATCGCTGAGTGTACTACCGTGTTTTCTTTAGTGAGTAGCTAAACTATGTCGTTTTGATTATTTGGAACGACAGCGTTTTGGTTAAGCGGGCGAGATTCAGATTTGAGTAGCATTGGTCTTCAGATTTCGGTGGGACTTGTGAGACCCGAAAGCTGATGAGATTAATTGAGTTAATTAATCGGGTTTTTTGAGATCATCTTTGCGTTGTTATGCTTGGAGAAGCTATCGGGTTTTGTTTTAGCCCTTAGAACAGTTCTGGAGAGTTAGAGTTGGCGCGGAATCTGTTCAGCAGTTAGCGCGGGTCATCGCTGAATGTTAGGGTTCAGCAGTGGTGACGTCATTAGTTGTCGCCGGGTGATTGTGTCAGCAGTTGTAGCGAGATCTGTTGTCGTTAGTGTTCAGTGGTGAGATAGCGGCTTTCAGTAGCGGGTGCTTCTACGTCGTCGTTTGGATTATTGGAACGACATTGTTTTTTATTAGCGAAGAATACTCATCTGTGAGTTGCGTTAGCGTCAGATGTGTGAGAGATCTGTTGTTGCGTTGACAACAGATGTTGGTTAGTTGTTCAGCAGTGAGCAGCGGGTGACGTGTCCAGTTGCGACAGTGATTCTCTGTGACGTCGTTTGAGTTAGTAGAGATCTGTTCTGTCTTAGAGAGAGATATGTTGCAAGATCTGTTTGCGAGCGGGAATATAAGTTGTGATAGTTTAAGTGTTGGTGGATATTGTTCCTTCAGCTGTGATCAGCTTTGACTTATATTAGAGGACTTGGTCTTCGATTTGAGTATCCAGTTTCCATACTTAGAATATTTTCCGATTTCCAATTTCTGTCGTGATACCCTAGCTACTGTTTACCGAACCTTATCTTCTTCGATTGCCGACGGTAGAGAGCTCCGACGAGAGTAAGAGTGGTAGCGTTGGACTCCTCTTGCTGAGACGCTTCGTTTGGATATTGCTTTCGGACGTTTGCTTGAAGCTGGTGAGGTGTGCGAATACATCTCCCTTGTGTAGTCTGTTAGCATAAGCGTCGAACTTTGCTCCTAGATTTTTGGGGTGGTGGATCTGCGTTGCTCGGACCTTGTTTGTAGTAATTGTTGCACAGAGAATTGAGGTACGGATGTGAGCTTGTTTACAGCTTAGGATTGAGCATGGATTATGTGCTTTGCTGTGTATGCTCTGTGCTGTTATCGTTTGTGCATTGTATTGATATCAGCTGTTGCATTTGCATACACGCATTATCCTGTTGAGCTCTGTTTTGCTAGCTGTGCCTATTCAGTTGATTGAAGAATACCAGGATGCTGTATTCGAGGATGAGCGGGTAGTTCCCGTATACCTCGAAGGCGAGCAGGTAACTCCCGTACCTCATCTCCTTGCTGGGTTTGAAAGCCGCTATGAGCGGAGTGGGTAGCTCCCACATCTCATGAGTGGGCAACAGCAGGTGGAGCTGTTTGTTTGGCATCTGGTATGGTGTACTGGAGATGAGTGGGTAGCTCCCATGTGCTCAGTATACCAGTGTCCACTGATTGTCTTTCCTTTGATCAGATCTTGCTGTTGAGCTGTTGTTCCTTTGGCTCCCTACTTTCGGTTGTAGCCTTGATCCCTTGCATAGCATTTGCATATTTATCTGTTGCTTTCCTTATGCTGTTTGTATTGCTCTCCGTACTGGGGTTTGACCCCGATGTCCTCTGGGGCTTGTGTATTGTTGCCTGTATGTGTTTTCAGGTTTCCCAGGTTTCTCTGCTGGTCGTGGATTTGACCCAGCTGGAGGTGCCCCATGATGTGGATAGAGTGTCCCAATTTGCGTATAGCATATATATACTACTATTGTCAGCCGGGGAATGCCCTGTGCTTGTGGAATTGTGTTATTCGTTGTAGTACTGGTATTTGTATTTGTTTAAATGTTGTACTGTTGTATTGTGTGTTTGTAAACTGGGATATTTTAAGTATGGTTATATTTAAAATTATATGTTTTAAACCGTCAGGCCTAAAGCGAAAATTTTAAGCCACTTTTTGTATGCTTCCTCTATTGTTTTGCGTGGTTTAACTCTGAGTAGAGCACGAGGCCTGACATTTTTGGTATCAGAGCTTAATGTCACAACCCGCCACTTTTGGGCCGAGTCTTGTGGAGTTTGAAGCCTAGAGGTAGTATGTGATCCAACAAGACTAGCCCTCCTTATTAGCCCAAGTCCCTTGGGCCCAACTTGTATATAGCCTTCTAGATTCTTCCCCCTTTGTAGAGGTGTGTAGACTCTTCTAGATAAGTCTTGTATATACTTAGAAAAGTAGGAGGATGTAGAGTATTCTAGAAAGACCTAGCCTCCACCGTTGGATCAAGTTGATCTCCACCATCCATTAAGGAGGTGGCTCACTATAAATAGGTGTAGGGACTTCATTTGTAATCAAGCAAGTATTCAAGCAATACAATCACTTTCCTTCCAACACATTGTTCCTTTTCTTTCTTGCCAACACTTTTAGCTCATTCAAGCATTATCCGGGAGAGGCTGATTTAGCTACCACAAGGGGTGGAAAGAAGCTAAAGTCGCACGAGACCTTGTTAAGGGAACAAGTCCGTGACCTTAAGCTGGGATAAGCTCGATTTCTGTTGATCACACTTGAGTATAGGCACAGTGTAAGGCCCGGAATAATTATTTAGGGAACGCCGGAATAATTATTTAGGGATTTGATGATTTTGAAATTCCAGACCTTAGAGTGTGGTGAAGTCTGTTAGCAGCGATTGTTTTTGTATTGTATGTTAAACGTCATCGTTTAGATTAGTTAGTACGACGCCGTTTCGTCATTCGATAGTAGCGCTTGAAAGAGTTTGCTGCTGGCAGAAAGTGCGCGGGTGCTAGAATTAACGAGAGAGTGACACGTGTTGGTCAACCTTTTTGGTGTTGACTGCTGTTGGCAGCATTGATCAGCGGTTGTGTTTGTAAGGAGTTGATTTCGTCGAGTGACCAGCCGGTGGTTTGAGTAACCAGTTGCTGTTGAGAAGTGTCGTCGTTTTGTTGAAATTAAAATGCAGCGTTTTGAATGGAGTAGTGTTGATCAGCTGTTAGCAGAGAATATGACATGTTCCTTACGACGTCGTTTGAATTATTTCGTGCGACCAGTCGTTGATGGTGAGGCGACGTCGTTTCGATAAGTTGGAACGCAGCGTTTTGGGTGTAACGCTTTGCTTCTGCTATTGGCAGTAATGCTGACGTGTTCCATTGCGTCGTCGTTTTGAAGTTGTTTAGCGTGACCAGCTTTTGGTTGTTTCTCAAGAGGAATCTGACCAGCAGTTGGATCACTGCGGCGTCGTTTTGATTAGTTGATGCGGTGTCGTTTTGGATGCATGAAGAGAAAATGCGACGCTTGATGGTTGTTGCTGCTGATTCCGTTGGAAGTAAAAGCTGGTATCAGTTGTAAGAATTCTCCTGTAACGTCTGATTATGTGGAACAGCGGCTGATAGGTATTGGTGCTAGTTGAGAAATCTATTTGACGATATGGATTGATGCAGGAATCTAGTTTCAAGCGGTGTGTACTTATCCTATTTTGGTATGTAATTACTCAGCATGACACGTGGAATTCATATCGATTGCATGGGGAATTCTGTAGAAAACAGAGACCTTCTCCTATAAATTAGAGTGAATTAAATACTTGTAACCTTTCTACGGTTATCAGAATTCGATTCGATTCTGTGAATTTCCCTGGAATCTTTACGACAAGGTCTCAGCTTTGATATTTGAAGCATTCCAAAAACAGAGCTAAGCGAGGAGTCAGGGACTTGAATACTCGAGAATGATAATTCTTGAGTTATCCCGCCAAATCACATACTTTATAATTGTTGTTCTTGATGTAGAACTTGAAGTTATGTTTGTCGATCCATCACAGGTAGTGGATCTTTATTTGATATGAGATTATAGGATACGAAGAGAAAATGAATTGATTCTAATGCCAAGGTCTGAGGTGACCTTATTTTCGAAGTCAGAGTGATTTCGTTAGATGGATATCCATGTCAAGAATCGGATACGAATCTTGATGGCATCGATTTGAGATGGAATCAATTCTTAGTTGAGAAACACGATATGTTTATTTCATTTTGAATTGATATGCTGGTTTTGACATAAACTGTTTATGTTATTTCATGTATATGTTGATTATACTGAGATTGTTTCTCACCGGAGTTTATCCGGCTGTTGTCTTGTTTTGTATGTGTGCATGACAACAGGGGGAAAGAGCTGAATTGGCTGGACAGGGGTAGTGAGAGCTTACTACCTAGAAGTGAATAGATAGTGTAGACTCTGTTTTATAAATGAACAGCTTTTGAGAAACAGATTTAAAGTAAGCATGTTCAGATTTCAGCGAGGGAAATGGGGAAAAATATAGATTTGGAAAAAAACAGATTCCATTGTTTAAATTCGTCTAGTTTAATTAATCGCCCCATAATATTAGATGAATAATTGTGGTAAGAGATCCTCACAACAGGTGGTATCAGAGCTCATTAAGTTCTTGGATTGAATTAGATGAGAGGGGTAGATCGAGTCTTTTGATTAATTTATAATTGATTATATATGTCGCATGGTATATGTCTTACTGGTTGGAATTTATATCGCATGATTGTGCGATTAAATGGTAAGAGTATGCCAGACAGACTCCAGAATTACATGCTATCTGAAATCTGAATTGAATAGTAGCATGTATTAAACGAAGTATGAATCGGAACTTGATCTCTTGAGAAGCAGCACATTCATGTGTGCTAATCAGAGGAGGGACTGAGATTTGTTATCGATATGATGAGGAATTATGAACAAATCTATTTGATTTTTAGATATTCCTCCTCGACGAACAACTACCCGGCAGACAGGAACTGTTCCACGAACAGAGCAATGTAGTACTTCGACTGATGCATTGAATGCAACAGCAACTCAGATGGAAACACTTTTGAAACGATTCCAGTCCTTTAAACCGCCAACACTGACAGGAACCGAACATGCAGTGGATTGTGAGAACTGGTTAGAAGATATAGAACAGTTATTTGAAGCGTTAGATTATACCGATGATCGTCGTGTGAGATTGATAATTCATCAGCTGCATGGCCTTCGTAAAAGCTGGTGGATAGCGACAAAGAAAGCATTTGAAAACCAAGGTACTGTTGTTACTTGGTCTGTGTTCAAAACTGCTTTCTATCAACGATTCTTTCCAGTTTCGTATAGGAAGGACAAAGGAGCAGAGTTTGCAAATTTGCGACAAGGGCAGCTGTATATCGAAGAATATGTTGCCAAGTTCACAAGTTTACTCAAATTTGCCGTTGTTGTCAGCGATGAAGCTCAAGCCGATCAGTTCATAAGTGGCTTGAATCCCGATGTGTTCACCTTGGTGAATTCAGGGCGACCGAATACCTTTGCTGATACATTGAATCGTGCAAAGGGAGCTGAAGCAGGATTAATGAGGCAACGAGGAGCACAGTTTGTGCCACTATCAGCGAGATCACCTCAAGAGAAACAACAGATTCCACCACCCCATCGATTTGATACTGGAGGCAGCAGTAGTGGAAAGAAAAATTTCTTTAAAGGAAAAGGAAAACATTTTAAAGGTTCAGGTACCAGTAGTTCTTATAGTTCGAATGAATCTAAACAACAGAGAGCTGGACAGAAATCTGGTGATTATTTTACCAAATGTAGAGGTGTTTGGCCTTTGCAATATCTGTAATCAACCTGGACACTTTGCGAGGTTATGTCCTCAACGTGGTTCTGGAAGTTCACAGAATACTGGAGCATCGAGATCAATGCTACCGCCAGAAAGGTTAGATGAATAATTTTGGGAAGAGGTCCTCACACACAGTGTTGTGTGTTGCATGTGCTTGATTATGTGATCTATTTACTGCATTTAATTGTGCTGTATTTGTTCTGTTGTGATCTTACCCTCTTAGTGTTTCTTAGGTGCCGCCTAGACGTAGGGGTAGAGGTAGAGGGCAGATTCTGGAAGAGTCTAAAGGTCAGACCGAAGGTGATCTGCGTAGTTTTCCCCACCGTGGACGCGGTAGGCATGCCGAGGATGAGGTTGATGAGTTGGCTGCCTGAGTGAACGATATGGAACTCGTTATGGAGAGGTTTCAGCGTATGAATCCTCAGGTTTTCAACGGGGATGAGTGTAGGGCTGATGCAGATTCGTGTTTACAGCATGTCACGGGTTTGTTTAACCGTGTGCAGTATGATGATGAACTCAAGTTGAGTCTGGATACTTTCTAGTTGAGGAAGTGTGCAGAGCATTGGTGGAGAGGCGCTTCGAGGACTTTGGAAGAGACAGGAGTAGGGATTACGTGGGACAGTTTTTGTGTTGCTTTTCGTCAGGAGTATGTCCCGGAGTCCTACGTGAATGCTCGTGAGCGTGAGTTCGATAATTTGGAGCAGGGCAGTATGTCTACTAGAGAGTATGCTCGTAGGTTTTCTTCCCTTCTTGCGTACGTGCCGCATGTTTCAGGTCGGGAGAGAGCGAAAAGAACTAGGTTTCTTGAGGGGTTGAACGAGGAGTTGTATTCTTTGGTTTAGGCTAGCTCGCCGAAGAGCTATGCAGAGGCGGTGGACAGTGCGATCGACATCAAGGAAGGTTTGAGGAACCGTCCGTCTCGTGGTAGGCCGCAGGTGGCGCAGAGTAGTCGTCCAGTGGTTCAGGGAGCGCAACCTTCCAAGTCTGTGCAGTCGTCTCAGCCACCCCAACAGCAGCAACAAGTAGCCCAACGGTTTGGACATCAGATGTTTCGGCCTCGTGGTAAGAAGTTTAAGAAGAAGTCTGGTTTTAGTTCTTCTGGTTCTGGTAGTTCCAGCAGCGGTGGTGCCAAGGTGCAGTATTGTGGCCAGTGTGGTGGAAAGCACCCTACAGCGCAGTGTGTAGGTGTGCAGGGTTCTTGTAATGTCTGTGGTCAGTACGGGCACTTTGCTAGAGTGTGTCCTTTGTCTGGATGGCAGCATACCGCAGTTCTGCCACAGGGTCAAGGTGGATCGTCTAGAGGTCGTTCTGCTTTTACTGTTCAGCAGCAGAGGTTGAGGGAGCCTCAGTTTAGGCTGTTTCAGCAGCCGGGTCCTTTGCGGTTTGGACAGTATTCCCACCCTCAGTTTTCTGGACCTCAGTTTGCCCAAGTGAACGCCGTGACTAGGGAGTAGGTGGAGAGCACACGGGGCAAAGGGATTATCTCAGGTACTTGCTTTATCTTTGATTTTTCTGGGCGTGTGTTGTTTGATACAGGAGCGTTGCATTTGTGAGGAATCAGGATTTAAATTAGTGATTAATCGGATTTATTTGGGATCAGTCGTGTGAATTTTTAGGATTTTATGAGAGAAAATCCAATTCCAGTAGAATTCAGCAGTAGCGCGGGTTGATGAAGTCTGATCAGTCGTTGATGACGTAGAAGAGATACGATGTCGTTTCGAAAATCAGACGTCGCGCTAAAGCAAGGAAATCAGGTGTAGTGCATTTCAGACATCTACTGTAGAGAGTGAATAATGTGTCGTCGTTTTGCTATTCGGTAGTAGCGCTTGAAGAGGTATCTACTGGCAGCAAGTGCGCGGGTTCGAGGATTAACGAGAACGCGACACCTGTTGGTCAACCTTTTAGTGTTGACTCCTGTTGTTGAAGTGCAAATCAGCAGTTGTGATTGTGAGGGATTGATTTAGTCGAGCGACCAGCTGTTGGTTTGAGGAACCAGTCGCTGATGGTGAAGCGACGTCGTTTTGATAAGTTGAAACGCAGCGTTTTGGGTGCAATGCTTTTGATCAGCTGTTGGCAGCGAAGGTGACGTTTTCCTTACGAAGTTGTTTGAATTGTTTAGCGTGACCAGCTGTTGGTTGTTTCGAAAGGAATCTGTTATCAGCTGTTGGTGCGCTGCAGCGTCGTTTTGATTATTTGATGCGGCGTCGCTTTTGGTGCGTGAAGATTAATGCAACGCCTGATGGTTGCTGCTGATTTCTGTTGAGAGCAAACGCTGGTTTCTGTTGTAAGATACCTACTGTTTTGATATCTGATGATTTTGTGAACAGCAGCTGTTGGAATTGGGAGATATATAGATAAGTGTTGATCGACACTTAGAATTATTATGAACCCGACATTTATTATCTCCATATTCAAACCCTCGTTTTAGCTACTGTTCACTGAACTTTTCTTCCCTAGATTTCTGTCGATTCCAGCCTTTGTTTTCGATGATTTTGGTGGCACTGGATTCCTTGTGAGTTGCTCTGTCGATTGCTACTCATTAGAGGTTGTGGAATGACTTGTGGAAGTGAGCGTGAAGCTACTGGTGTACGAGGATTTCTAGAGAAATCTGATTGAGCGTTCTTTGATTGTTGTACGCTTCTGGATTTTCAGTTCCAGGGAGTCTCTGCCGTGTTTTCCGAGCCAGGAGAGATCTGGTTGCCTAGGCCGTGAGTTGCAGCGACTTGTGAGAACTCTGTTGAGGTATTTGAGGCTTGAAGGTACGAATGGAGCAGATTTAACAGCTTTGAGCATGGACATGGCTGTGATTGATGTTATGAAATCTGCTGATGGGATTCTGTGCTTTTACGTGATACAGTTTGTTGAAATGTTTGAGTTGTACATTCTGTTTTCACGTATTGAATTGTATGCATTGTGAATTGAATATTGATTTGGCATACATGCATACATCTTGAGCCTGATTGACAGATTGATTGATGACCTGATTGAGAGCTACGTTGTGACTGGCCGACAGATGTGTCGTGCCTGAAAAGTCCAATGCTATCATCAGAGTGGTGACTGCCGGATTCGAGCGTCTACCACCGAGCTGTGATGGGCTAATGGGCTCTAAATATCACGTACCGATGATTTCCCCGGTTGATACACTGTGCGGCTATAGAGGCTAATTGAGATGATTTTCCAGTTGATACACTGGTCTAGCTATCCGATCCTTGATAGCCCTCATGCATTTCATAGCATTGATTATAGCATGTTGCATGATTAGCTGTTTTGATAGCTCTTCGTACTGAGGCTTGACCTCGTATTTCTTTTCCCGCTTTTGTGTTGTTTGGGTCTGTGTTATCCATTTACAGGATCTTCAGGTAACCAAGCTGGACCTAGTGGAGTGCCAGCTGGTCGATCCCCGTTTCCTTGAGTCCCAGTTTATTTTATTGATATGTATTGAACCGGGGGAGTGCCCCGTGTTTATTGTATTGGGGATCTGTGTTTGATTTGTAGACTTGTTGTTACCTGCTTTGTATGAGTTTTAGTTACTCGTATTTTTTATTACGAATATTTTGAATGATGATTTTGAGTTCAGGCCCAAATGATTTCGAAAAATTTTTAAGCCCTATTTTATGCTTCCTCTATTATGTGCTTAATTGTGCTGTAATCTTGAGTGATTAGCACGGGGCCTGACATTTTTGGTATCAGAGCTTAAAATGGGATGAGCTCAATTTCTTTTGATCACACTCGAGTCTAGGCACAGAGTTTTGATTTGATTTTGATTGACTCTGTGACTTATGTGATCTTTTATCTGTCTATGTGATATATCTACTGTGAGATCTTACCTCTAGACTTGTTTAGATGCCGCCGAGGAGAGGAATTTCTGAAAGGCTTGAGGCCTTATCTGTACCGGATGGTTTTGTCTGGTTCACATGCGACCTACATTGAGGCAGTGAACCGAGCAGTGGATATTGAGGAGAGTTTGTTGGAGGTAGAGGCTCCGACTCAGCTGACTACTGGACGCACCTATCATCCTGTGCAGGATGCATCGCAATCTTTCCATTCTCCTCAAGGGTCGCAGCAGCAGTCAAATCGCCAAAGGTTTTGAACTATAGGGAAACAGTTCAAGAAGAAGGCGAATTCGAGTTCCTCTGGTTCGGCGAGTTCTGGTTCTGGCAGTGGTTCTGGCAGTGGTTCAGACAGCATGTCTTGTGGACAGTGCGGAGGAAGGCATCCGACTTTGCAGTGTCGTGGAGTTCAGGGGTTTTGCCATAACTGTGGACAGTCCGGACATTTTCAGAGAGTATGTCCTTTGTTGAGGGGTCAGTCTTCAGTTCCTTCGCAGCAGGGATCAGCTGGTGGTTCTTCTCAGAGACCGCAGTTTCCTGCCCCTACCCAACGATCTGGATTCCAACCCCGTGAGCCTTCTAGGTTTGGAGCTCCTTCGAGACCTCAGTTCCAGATTCCACAGCAGGCCCAGGCGAACGCTTTGACGAGAGAGCAAGCTGAGGAGACGCCTTCCATAGTGATCACAGGTACATGCTCTATTTTCGATTATCTTGCAAGAGTTTTATTTGACACTAGAGCATCACATTCTTTTATATCTGAGTTGTTTGTGTGTGAGCATGGGTTTAGTTCTTCCCCATTGTGTGATGTTGTTTCCGTGTCGACCCCTGCTGGTGTGATTCTGTGGTCCCATGAAGTGGTGTTGGATTGTGTGCTTTGATTTGATGAGCATGTTTTGGTGTCCAATCTGATTGTTTTGGGAATTAGAGATTTTGACTGCATCTTGGGAATGGATGTATTATCTAGCTAAAAGGGCTACTTTCGATTGTTTTCATGGTATGGTGAGATTTCTCCCTGATTCGGGTGAGAAGTGGGATTTCTATGGGGCTGATTCACGCTCGAAGATTCCACTAGTGTCCGCCATGGAGATGTTTAGCCTGATATCGCTGGATAATGTTGGATTCATGATTTATGCGTTTGATGTTTCCCAGGAGACCCGATTGGAGTTGAGCGACATTCCGATCGTCCGAGAGTTTCCCGACGTGTTTCCGGATGAGATTCCTGGATTCCCTCCTAAGCGTGAGATCGACTTCAGTATCGAATTGGTACCCGATACAACCCCGATTTCTAGAGCTCCGTATCGGTTGGCGCCAGCAAGAGTTGAAAGAGCTCAAGGATCACTTGAGAGATCTCTTGGAGAAAGGCTTCATCAGACCGAATATGTCGCCTTGGGGAGCTCCGATTCTTTTTGTGAAGAATAAAGATGGGTCTATGAGGATGTGCGTGGACTTCCGACAGTTGAATAAAGCGATGGTGAAGAACAAGTATCCTTTGCCGAGGATTGATGACTTGTTCGATCAGTTGCAATGATCGGTGGTGTACTCTAAGATTGATTTGCACTCTGGCTATCACCAGTTGCGAATTAGAGATGCTGATGTGGCAAAGACAGATTTTCGGACGAGATATGTGCATTATGAGTTTCTTGTGATGCCGTTTGGGTTGACGAATGCCACAGCTGTTTTTATGGATTTGATGAATCGCGTCTTTAGCGAGTACATCGATCGGTTCGTGATTGTCTTCATAGACGATATTTTAGTGTATTCGAGGAGCATGAGAGAGCATAAGGAGCATCTGAGATTGGTGTTGCAGAGATTGAGAGACTCGCAGTTGTACGCCAAGTTCAGCAAGTGTGAATTTTGGCTTGACCGAATTATCTTTTTGGGTCATGTGATTTCAGCGCAAGGGATTTCGGTGGATCCGAGTAAGGTCGAAGCAGTTCTTAACTAGGAGTGACCTAGGAACGTTTCTGAGATCTGCAGCTTTTTGGGATTGGCTGGCTATTACAGGCGTTTCATCGAGAAGTTCTCTTCGCTAGCCAGGCCGATTACTCAATTGACTCAGAAGGATCGAAAGTTCGTTTGTACGGATGAATGCGAGTACAGTTTTCAGACGTTGAAGGAGAAGTTGACTATTGCTCCTGTTTTGGCTCTGCCGTCTGGATCTGGAGGATTCGTTGTGTGCTCCGATGCTTCTCTCAATGGTTTGGGATGTGTTTTGATGCAGAAATGGTACATGATTGCCTATGCGTCTCGACAATTGAAGCCTCACGAGACGAGGTACCCTTTTCATGATTTGGAGTTGGCTGCGATAGTGTTTGCCTTGAAGATTTGGCGACATTATCTGTATGGTGAAGAATTTGTGGTGTACACCGACCACAAGAGCCTGAAATATATCTTCACGCAGTCTGATCTGAATATGAGGCAACGACGTTGGATGGAATTGCTCAAAGACTTTAACTGTGAGATTCAGTATCAGCCTGGGCGGATGAACTCAGTAGCAGATGCTTTGAGTAGGAAGACCCAG
>KV007515.1:131405-146655 GCA_001598015.1 Dorcoceras hygrometricum
AAAACAGAACAGATACAGCAAAGAAAGCATATAACACAAAATATGCAGCCCTTAGTCATATAAGTCAAGCACATGCAATACGCAACACTGTGCCTAGACTCAAGTGTGATCAAAGGAAATTGAGCTTATCCCAGTTTAAGCTCTGATACCAAAAATGTCAGGCCTCGTGCTCTCAATAGATAAACGCATGCGGAAGCTATCAAAAGTGGGTAAAATTTTCGCTTTTAGGCCCGACGGTTTTAAACGTATAATTTAAAATACAACAATACTTATAATAAGTTTCCCAAATCATAAACATTCAACAATAAAGCATACATAATCCAAACATGTATCAGACTCCCCTACGGGTACAACAACAAAGCACAGGGCATCCCCCTGGCTAACTGATACATATATATATATATGCTATACGCTACTGGGACACACTAGCCACCTCCTGGGGCACCACCAGCTGGGTTGAAACCACGACCAGCTGTAGAACCTGGGTTTCCTGAAAACAATATAACAAAGGAACAAACCAAGCCCCGGAGGGACATGGGGTCAAACCCCAGTACGGAGAGCAATAATACAACAGAAATGACAGCAAGGAATAAAATGCAGGTGCTATGCATGAGACGCCAAGGAACAAAGGAAAGCTCGACCCACAAGGGAGCTAAGGAACTCAAACATAGCTCCAAGAAACATCAACGACATACAGTGGCCACGGGGTGAGTTCACAGTGTGGTAGTGAGCCACTCGCCATGATATTACACCCACTTACCGGATGCATCAAATAATTCGACCTGCTGTTGCCTCACCCACGAACTGTGGTAATTAACCACTCGGCGCATGGTGGCTACGATCTCAGCAGGGAGATGAGAGTGCGGTATTGCCGCTCGCCCTCACATCCTGGTAAGAAAACAATAACAATGCGACAATGGTACAAAGACTACCAACACTGGATAGGATTACCATGCGTGTATGCAACAGGCGAGAATGCAAGCATATAAACATATGCAACGCAGCAAATACACAAAAGCATACACAATTCTCAACAGAACACAACCAGCAGGCACGGCGAATCCACATGCAACTTCGTGTTTTTTGCTCCAGCTAACAACAGCCTCTACAAAAGGTATAGGGTGAAAGAGCTCTTCGAGAGGAGTCCAACGCTACCTCAACTGTCCAAAACAACGGCCGGAATCGACGAGAATCTACCGGAGAAGCTCACGATGAATAGTAACCAAGGGTTGAAGAACAGAGAACGAAAATTGAGAAATATTTCTCTAAGTATGGAAACTGGTAATCCACAACGAAGACCAAGTCTTGCTATATATAAAACTCTCAACTGCTGCTACCAGCAGGAGCGTATTTCCACCGACAAAACCAGCAGGAGCAATAGTCGACGCATTCCCCACAATTAACGACCCTCGACTGCCAGCAGCACAACACAAAAGAGCTTCTAACGCTAAGCCAAAACGGCGTCGCAGCAACTAAACCAAACGACGTCTCTTAGGATACGCGATTCTAAATACCAACTGCTGGTTATCCAGCAGCAATACACAAAACAACGAAAAGAACTTCCTCCTGCTGATACCAGCAGCAACATCAAAACGCGGTGTTGCAACTAACTTAAACGACGTCGCTCCACTGACGTCATCATAGCTGGCAGCAGCTCTCGCTAAATATCAGCAGCAAGCTACAGTGACGTTCTAAAACCAGCAGATAATCTTACGTCACTTGCACCTCAAAACGATGTCGCATCCTCTTCGCGCTACAGGGAGGTTGACCCGCGTCGACAACCAGCAGGCATACAATTAACGCGATACACCCATCGACTGACGATAGCAAAGTCTACGTCATCCACACAACGCTCAATAGTAATGCTTACGTCGACATATCTGTTATCAGCAGGTAATATAAACTATCGACTGGTTAGTCAAAACGACACCGCTTCGAAATTCTAAAGCGCTCTCCTGCTGAAATCCACGTAAGCACTGCTGTCGCCAGCTACCAAAACAAAGAACACAGTGCGCTAAGCTACCAGCAGCAAGGCTTACGTCAGCGACTACGATGCCCACACAAGCATGACGTCATCAGAGCTGCTATCAGCAGATACCTCTAAACCCAAAATTTCGAAAATCTCCAGAATTCTCTAAGGAGGGAAATCGACCCGAAAACAAAAATAAAACATACAAACAGAGATCTGAATCCCCAAAAATCATCAAAATTCGATAACTTCCACAATTAATCTCAATTACAAATCCAGGTCTCACAACAAGAGCCTGAAATATATCTTCACGCAGTCAGACTTGAATATGAGGCAACGACGATGGATGGAATTGATCAAGGACTTTAACTGTGAGATTCAGTATCAGCCTGGGCGGATGAACTCAGTAGCAGATGCTTTGGGTAGGAAGACCCAGCCTGCGATGCTTTCGTTTTTGAGTATTTCGAAATTCTACGAGCAGTTGAGTACTTCTGGTTGGCGATTTCAACCGGTGGATCAGTACTTTATGGTTTCCTCGATCCAAGTAGAACCGCAGATTGTGAGTGACATCAGGGAGGCGCAGAGGACTGATCCATTCAGACTTTAGAGGATATGCTGCGGGCGGTCGTGATGGATTTCAATGGTGGCTGGCAGGATTCCTTGTCCTTTGTAGAGTTTCCGTATAATAACAGCTACCAGGTGACTATCGGGATGGCTCCATTTGAAGCGTTGTATGGTCGCAAATGCAGATCTCCGATCTGTTGGGAAGAAGTTGGTGAGAGACAGCTTTCTACACCGGAGTTTGTTCAGCACATGAAAGATCAGATCGATTTGATTCGGAGTAGAATGAAAGCTGCTCAAGACCGTTTCTCTAGCTATGCTAATAGAAGACGCAGACATTTGGAGTTTGATGTTGGCGATCGAGTATTTCTCAAAGTTTCTCCTTTCAAGAGCATTATGCGATTCAGATTTAAAGGCAAATTAGCTCCTAGATTCGTTGGTCCCTTCGAGATTGTTGAGCGGATTGGACAGTTGGCTTATCGATTGAGGCTGCCTGATGAGTTAGCAGCGATACATGACATTTTTTATGTGTCAATGTTGAGGAAATATGAGCCAGATCCGTCCCATGTGTTGAGAACCGACGAAGTTGAGCTGGATTCTGCCTTGAGCTATGTAGAATATCCAGTGCAGATTCTGGATAGGAAGGAGAAGCAGCTGAGGAACAAAGTGATTCCGTTGGTGATGGTCCAATGGAGTAAGCATGGCCGAGAAGAAGCTACCTGGGAGGTTGAGGAGAAGATGAGACAAGAGTGGCCTCATCTGTTTGAGCGCTGATAGTGTAAACTCCAGGTAATTTCTAAGCTTTGATTTGAGCTTGTTTAGATTGTTTGTGATTGAATTGCATGATCGATTGAATTTTCCCTGAGTTTGCCTTTGATTTCGAGGACGAAATCTCTTAAGGTGGGGAGAATGTGAGGAATCGGGATTTAAATTAGTGATTAATCGGATTTATTTAGGATCAGTCGCGTGAATTTTTAGGATTTTATGAGAGAAAATCCAATTCTAGTAGAATTTAGTAGTAGCGCGGGTTGATGAAGTCTGATCAGTTGTTGATGGCGTAGAAGAGATACGCTGTCGTTTCGTGAAAATCAAACGTCGCGCTAATGCAAGGAAATCAGGTGTAGCGCATTTCAGACATCTACTGTAGCTAGTGAATAATGCGTCGTCGTTTTGCTATTCAGTAGTAGCGCTTGAAGAGGTATCTGCTGGCAGCAAGTGCACGGGTGCGAGGATTAACGAGAATGCGACACGTGTTGGTCAACCTTTTAGTGTTGACTCCTGTTGTTGAAGTGCAAATCAGCAGTTGCAATTGTGAGGGATTGATTTAGTCGTGCGACCAGCTGTTGGTTTGAGGAACCAGTCGCTGATGGTGAAGCGACGTCGGTTTGATAAGTTGAAACGCAGCGTTTTGGGTGCAACGCTTTTGATCAGCTGTTGGCAGCAAAGGTGACGTGTCCCTTATGTCGTCGTTTGAATTGTTTAGAGTGACCAGCCGTTGGTTGTTTCGAAAGGAATCTTTTATCAGCTGTTGGTGCGCTGCAGCGTCGTTTTGATTAGTTGATGCGGTGTCGTTTTTGGTGCGTGAAGAGTAATGCAACGCCTGATGGTTGCTGCTGATTTCTGTTGAGAGCAAACTATGGTTTCTGTTGTAAGATACCTACTGTTTTTATGTCTGATGATTTTGCAGCAGCTGTTGGAATTGGGAGATATATAGATAAGTGTTGATCGACACTTAGAATTATTCTGAACCCGACATTTCTTATCTCCATATTCAAACCCTCGTTTTAGCTACTGTTCACCGAACGTTTCTTCCCTAGATTTCTGTCGATTCCAGCCTTTGTTTTCGATGATTTTGGTGGCGCTGGATTCCTTGTGAGTTGCTCTGTCGATTGCTACTCATTAGAGGTTGTGGAACGACTTGTGGAAGTGAGCGTGAAGCTGCTGGTGTACGAGGATTTCTGGAGAAATCTGATTGAGCGTTCTTTGATTGTTGTACGCTTCTGGATTTTCAGTTCCAGGGAGTCTTTGTCGTGTTTACCGAGCCAGGAGAGATCTGGTTGCCTAGGCCGTGAGTTGCAGCGACTTGTGAGAACTCTGTTGAGGTATTTGAGGCTTGAAGGTACGAATGGAGCAGATTTAACAGCTTTGAGCGTGGACATGGCTGTGATTGATGTTATGAAATCTGCTGATGTGATTCTGTGCTTTTACGTGATACAGTTTGTTGAATTGTTTGAGTTGTACATTCTGTTTTCACGTATTGAATTGTATGCATTGTGTGCTTTTGTGTTGTTTGGGTCTGTGTTACCCATTTGCAGGATCTTCAGGTAACCAAGATGGACAGAGTGGAGTGCCAGCTGGTCGATCCCCGTTTCCTTGAGTCCCAGTTTCTTTTATGATATGTATTGAACCGGGGGATGCCCCGTGTTTTATTGTATTGGGGATCTGTATTTTGATTTGAGACTTGTGTTACCTGCTTTGTATGAGTTTGAGTTAACTCATAGTTTTTAATACGAATATTTTGAATGATGATTTTGAGTTCAGGCCCAAATGATTTAGAAAAATTTTTTAAGCCCTATTTTAATTGTGCTGTAATCTTGAGTGAGTAGCACGGGGCCTGACAGCATTCTTTTATTTCTGATGCATTTGTGGTTGAGCATGGGTTTCATACCACTACCTTGTGTGACGTTGTATCTGTTGCGACTCCTGCCGGTGCGAGCCTGTTCTCCCAGGAGATTTTGTTGAATGGTGTTCTTAGGTTTGGAGAGAGTGTGTTGTTAGCCAACCTGATCAGGCTAGTGATGTGGGATTTTGACTGTATAGTGGGAATGGACGTGTTTGTTGGCGCAGTGGCGGATCCGGATCCCGTTCCCGAGGCGCAGCGGAAGTTTCAAAAATTTGCACCGGGAACGTTCAATACATAACAATCAAAGCATTAAAACATACATAGGATGTTTGAAAGAAGATACCTTGCTGGCGTCTAGGCGCCTGGCTCCGACCAGTTTCACAGGGAAACCGACACTTCAACGGTAGGCGGCGGTAGATCTCCTAATCCGGTCCACGACTGGATTCACGGCTCCTTCGTCAGTCTGCACTAGAAGAGCTGACGAATTTTTCACGAATGGAATCTCCTTGTCGACGTGATCGGAACAAGTCCAATCACGTGAGCAACGGCGGGCGGCGGCGCGTGGCCGACGGCAGTGGCGCGTGTGGTGGTGGGCGGCCGAGAGGAGAGGGAGAGGGAAGGTGGCGGCTACTATGTAGGGTTGTGATGCAAGAGTTGTGTCACAATGTAGCCCTAGGTCAATTATTTATTAGACTTGTGATGGGCTTGGACCGGTCCAATGGGCCTGGGACGGGCCCAGTCCATATGAACATTCGGTTCATTCCTATCACCGTGGCTTCATCATAACTCCGATCGACGATCTGATCGGACCGATCTACACAGTTTCCAAAACTGAGTATTATGATGTGAAAATAATTTTTCAGACCACCTAGTCCAAAATTTCAGTTTGGCCCTCCAAGTTTCAAGGATAGTCAAACTAGCCCAAACTTTAGGGAAATTGCAATTTGACCCCTGTTGACTTTTAGGAAGTCGCACTCCCTAAATTTCTCCTCCTATGCTCAACACATTGAGCTCAGTTTCCGTGCGGGAATTGTGAAACCAGTACTTGTGTGACCCTCAATGGTTCAGGGATACAGCTAGCCGTGGGCTCACAACCATTGTGACTCCGAAATCACAATTTCGGACTGACCCAACGGATCATGATAAAGCGCCTAGCAATATCGCCCCATGATCCCCTAGGTATCACTGATAGTGCCTGCAAGAACCAGTTGGTCATGGTTAGCGTACAGTACGGTCCTTTCAACACATATATCCCGATCAGATCAACGACCATTGATAAATCGAGAGTCGCTAGAGATCCAATAACTATGCATACATCTTGGAGATCAAATAGTGACATCGCGTGTGTTACTAGGTAAACCCATTTACCTAAAACACATCTAGTACTCTGGCCAGAGATTTATCACACTATTACCTCCTCAGATAGCATAGGATATCCACACATAAAATCGAGCGGTGAATCCTCGACAACGAAGCATCGACTCCTACATGCATCGGGTCCTCACCCAATACCGCCACCTAATGACCCCAACTGAGTCGGTAAACGGGTCAAAGTGAGGCACCTATCATGTAGAGTCTCAATGACGTTTCGAGTAGTGAGGACTAATCAGTACAACCAAGACCTCGGACTTATCCACTCGACAAATGGTAACCACTTGGAAAGTCCGAACGAGGGTAGTTTGATAGATCATCAGGTCACTATCCATCTGCATGCTCAGAACATCACAATGTTCCCTACCAATGAAACATGGTACTTCACATCGCAGATGCTAGTCTCAAGCTCGGGCGGCCTTGTCCTCATTTTGACGGCCCAATCGACTAGGAACAAGTTTGGAATACACAGTGACTATTAGATGTGTTTCATGATAGCCATCATATCCACTATCACATCTAACATACACTATGGTGCATTCTAGGTCTTTATCCAACACAATTGTTAACATTATAGCATAATGAAAATAAAGAATGCCATAAAATAAATGCGAATTTCATAAATAAAGATCGTTATACAAAGAGTCAATAAAACTCACACGCCACAAGTTGGCTAGTTGGGCATCTACTCTAACAGTGTTGTCTAGATATAGGGCCACTGTGGATTGTTTCCATGGCGTTGTGCGATTTAGGCCCCAGTCTGGCGAGAAATGGAATTTGTTCGGCCAAGATTCCCAGTTGAAGATTCCTTTAGTCTCTGCGATGGAGATGTTTATCCTGTTGTCGCTTGAGAATGCTGGTTTTATGATCTATGCGTTAGATGATGCGTCTTCTTCTCCGGGCGTAGAGCTTAGTAGAGTCCTTGTGGTTCGACATTTCCCGGATGTGTTTCCGGAGGAGATTCCTGGTTTTCCTCCGAAGCGAGAGATAGACTTCAGCATTGAGTTGGTTCCTGGTACAGCTCCGATTTCACGTGCTCCGTATCGTTTAGCGCCTGCTGAGTTGAGGGAGCTTAAGGATCAGCTTAGTGATTTGCTTGAGAAGAGATTCATTAAGCCTAGCATGTCCCCGTGGGGAGCGCCTATCCTGTTTGTCAAGAAGAAGGACGGGTCGATGAGGATGCGTATCAATTTTAGGCAATTGAACAAGGCGACAGTGAAGAACAAGTACCCTTTGCCTAGGATCGATGATCTTTTTGACCAGTTGCAAGGGTCTGCCGTGTTTTCGAAGATCGATCTGCGTTCTGGGTATCATCATTTGCGCATCCGTGAGCAGGATGTTGAGAAGACTGCGTTTCGTACGAGATATGGGCATTACGAGTTTCTAGTTATGTTTTGGTTTGACGAATGCTCCTGCAGTTTTCATGGACTTGATGAATAGAGTCTTTAGAGAGTTCATCGATCAGTTTGTGATTGTGTTTATCGATGACATTTTGGTGCACTCTAAGACTCCGATGCAGCGTAAAGATCATTTGATGCTAGTTCTTCATAAGCTTCGAGACTCGCAGTTGTATGCTAAGTTCTCCAAGTGCGAGTTTTGGTTGGACCGAGTTATGTTTCTGGGTCATGTGATTTCTGTTGATGGTATTTCTGTGGATCCCAGTAAGGTTGAGGCTGTTCTCAACTGGGAGCGTCCCAAGAATGTCGCTGAGATTCGTAGTTTCTTGGGTTTGGATGGCTATTATCGGCGGTTTATCGAAGGATTTTCTAGTATAGCTAAGCCAATGACGCAGTTGACTCAGAACGACAAGCGTTTTGTTTGGACTGAGCAATGCGAGAATAGTTTTCTGTTGCTCAAAGATAAGCTAACTTCTGCACCTGTGTTAGCTCTGCCGTGTGGTTCAGGTGGTTTTGTTGTTTGCGCAGATGCTTCCTTGAATGGATTGGGTTGTGTGTTGATGCAGAATGGTCGAGTCATTGCTTATGTCTCTCAGCAGTTGAAGCCGCATGAGACTCGTTACCCAGTTCATGATTTGGAGTTAGCAGCAGTGGTTTTTGCTCTGAAGATTTGGCGCCACTACCTGTATGGTGAGCAATTTGTGGTGTAACCGTACCAGAATGAAAAGAAAAACAGATTTAAGAAAGAAAGAGCATAAAGAATGTTACAGAAAAGTTTTATAGATTATGACTTAGATAACAGACGGTCCCCAGAGGAAGGGTGAGTGTCTGGCTGACGAACCAGTGTGCCCCTTCAACAGCAGGAAGGATCAGGATTACGGATTGACGAATCTGTATACCCCTTCATATAGATGGGATTTATCCCAGCCCCCTGATATCAGATGATAGTTTGATCAAACGAATGGACCATCTGTACAGGTGTCTCTGTCATAATTATCAGAAAAGAAAAGAATAGAGCTCGGTGTGATTTTAACCACCAAGCTTAAAGAAAATGATTTCAGAATGTATATATGTATGCTTTTAAACATTTCAGGTTGGACAGTTCATCGTATTTAGCTTATTTATTCTTAAGCTATTCAGATTCAAATTTCAGTAAAGTAACAGATATCGTTGCATGTGTTATATGTTTTCGATATTCCATATTTTACCTGTTCTTGAGTGCAGGTAATGTTTCGCAGGAGCTGGATGGTGAGATCTGATCAGAGGTGGAGATTGTTTATCGTGAACGACAGTTTCCGTTTCGTTCTTTTGTTATTCAGATTTCGATGTACATAACTTTATTTATAGTTTTTGTACTTATTCAGATTTCTGATTTTTCGTTTTGTTGAAATCTGACTCAGAATTGGCATTATCTCGTATATGATGTTCCGCACAGTATTTGAGCAGAATTGTTCCCGTTCATTAAACTAAATTTTAGTTACATTGCAATTTAGTCCAGAAAGCGTATTGAAGTATCCATTTATGTTATAATTGAAATTTTCGCACTTTCCAATTCGAACCCCAAAGTTCTTAATCTAGTTTAAGAAAAGTCCGGTCGCTACAATATACTTGCTCTCTTTTTCTCGCGCGCGCACTGCCTGACTTAAGCATCAGAGGGGCTTCGTCGGATATACTTTCGGCGCCCTCCGACCTGTTGTGGTTGCAGACATAAAGGAGAAGCATTTACAGCCCTCCAGTGCCCGACACTCCCGAGCTTCCCAACGTGGTGGTGTTAGCTCGTCGGCCGAGAAAATTCGGCTACGTCAATATCTTACTAAAGTTTTCAACTTCGGTATTAAAATATTGTATTTTAGGCTTACCAGCTCAATTGCGAGAAAATGTACAACGGACATAGCGCTCAAAAATAAATTTTTCTATCCGTTATCCAAAAATATTTATTTACCATTAAAGAAATATTTTTGTCCTCCAGACTCTTTAAATTAAGTTTGGAAATATTTTGAAGTTCACCTATATCGTCCGATCTCCCTTACGTGACTCGCTACCGAATATTCACCTGAAACAAAATAACCTCAATAAACACATTTAAATCTCAATCATAAGATCGTAGTTAATATTTGAAAATCTCAACTATTTATTTAAATCACATAAAAAAATGTTCTAATGCATGTGGTTTACGTGATCACTAGAAATGTGAAGAAGATGCAGTCAGGAATCTTTGAAATTATCTCTTGGGTTTAAGTCATAAGGATTTGTTGACAAGAAGAAGATGATAACAGCTCAGCAAGCGGATTGAATATTTCATCCAACAAATAAATAGTCTACCGGTTGAAAATTTCAAAGAAACGTACAGGATAAAAAGATGGTTATCAGATGAAACACAACTTTATAAAATGAGTTTATCGATGAAATGAGTGTTCCGAATAACGTAAAAGTTTCTGGATTAAAAATAAACTTCCCCGATGAAATTGAATTTTCCGCATACAATTGATTTCTCCGAATGAAATTGATTTCTCCAAATGACATTGATCTTTCAAACAAACTTAATTTTCTGTATAAAATTAAACTTCGGACAAAATTAAAATTTTCTCAGCTTGAAGTTTCCAAATGGATTCATCGCAATCTCTGTTACCACAAAAATCTCACTCCCCAAGATCGATATCTCATGACACCGGCGATATTGTCCAATAAATTGTAAAAAAATATTAAGTCTCATCGTATAAATAAAAAAACATGCTTATTACATAATCAAAAAAAATTTTTTATAGCATGAAATAGGGAAATGCGGAAGTAGAAAAAAATTACAAAAACGGTATTCACCAAAACCAGAATATATAATGTTCTCATCTTCAATCTATTCATCATTTCTATCTGGGAGTGAAAATAAGTGGTGAATATTTAAAGAAATACTCAACAAGTGGGAAACAATTCAAGTTACAAGACATACATATATTATACAAACTGGATCACAAAATCATGAACTGCTTAACATAGTAGAGCACAAGTAGCATTGACATTCACTCATTTTATATGGTTTATGGATTAGACCATAACTTTTACTCCTCTAACGAGACGAGCCTTAATCATTATAATTCAGAGTGCTTAATTCTTTGTCCCATACTACGACATTTGATACAAGTGCAAAACAAGAGTAACTTATTAGCATGAATTATGATAAGAATTTGATACAAAACAAGTGGTCTAATGAAACTTTCAAACCCAGAACATGGTGCGAAGAAATATATATTTTTTGAAACACACTATTCCAAATGAATATAGATTTCAAAAGCCCGTTTATTTGTTTATGATAAAAATGAACTGATGAAGAACATGAGCAGAATCTTGCACTTACAAATTTTGACGGCAAATGCAACAGCTTTCAAGCTCAAATTCTCAAATGTTAGTGATTGTTTTAGTGTGGTTTGCCTTGACCTCAATTCGGGTTTATATAGCAGTTTAAGGGACATGATAGGTTAGACCCCCGATTAAGTGCTTTCATGACCACGTTCTTATGATAACCATGATGTTAAAATCTGAATTTCTGAGGCTGTTACAACTCAGCTTTTCAAATATCGAATTCAGATGCAACAATGATGAGTGTTACAGTTGAAAAAAACTTGGTATAATAATAGCTGTTGTAGGGAATTTACTGAATTATTACTTTCTGGAATAAAAAACCTTCCGAATGTAATCGTCCGAATAAGGGGGAAATGGTATTTATTTGTTTACCAGATAAAAACATTCTTCCGAATAATTCAAGTCATCCAAATAAATGGCCATTCAGAGAAAATAAGTTGTTCAGATAAATGAGTTGTGCGGATAAAATAACTTCCGAATAAAATAAATTTTCTGGAAAAAAATATATTCATTCAACATTTAAAGATTCACTTATTAAATGATTTTCCATGTTTAAACATTCCTTGCTAAAATATGTACCGGGTGAAAAATCACAACTTAAATTGATCTACATGGTGAACTGTGAAGATTTTCCTCTTAGATGATATACGAGTAAAAATTGTCAAACATACATGCACATTGAATAAAGATTCATCCATTGAGACATCCAGTTTACATGACATACGAGTCTTCCTGATAAAATGACAATTACACATACAAAACGTAAGAAAAAAATTCGGGTTCTCACAGCTTATGTTATGATTTTCCCTCATTTATAAGAAACATCCACTAACTAACCGTTAAATAAAATCAATAAAATTTTCTTTTATTTTCAAGGGAGAAGAGGACGCTTCTTTTGTGTTAATTTTTTGTATATCAAAATATAAATAAAACTTTTATCATGCTCGGTGACTTTATCTGGAATTTCCACTCGAAACAAAATTCCTAAAATCTTATATTGGAAATTAGTCAAAATAAAATTTTGAATTTTTAACTACTTTATTTTGACCAACAAAAATCATTTTTATCTCTTAAAATAACCACGAGTGGCTTTTGTGGTTATATCGAATTTTCGGGTGTCACACTTCCACATTGCAGTAGGATCAATGAAAGGTATTGTAAGAATTAAATCATGTTTGACTGAATAACATGATACTGAATGCGGAAAATGGATCAAGAATTACCTCCAGCCATTGATTCTGATGCGGAACTTTAGACAGCACGAGCAACGAACTGAAATTGCTACAGAGTCTTCTAAGCACTCCAGACATCACAATAGATGGTGTGAATGATTTATGGTGTGTGTGCTTAGGGACCCTAGAGCCACTATTTATAGATGATTTGTGCCATCAATGTATCTTATCAAGATTGTGACAAATCTCGATAAGATACATCTTTAGGTATTTTGATTGAATCAAACTCTTATAGATTGTGCACATATAAATCTTTCAATATTTGGCCACTTAATAAAGATAAAAGGATGTGCATGATCAAATCTCAATCAAAATCTATATGTGCCACTTAATGAGATAATATTTTTGATATCCGAATAAAATATTTCTAATAGTCTCCCACTTGGCACATATGTATCTCATCATCACAAAATGAGTAAACAAAATACACGAATCATGGCGATAAGTCCCTTAAGATCGAGTATTATCTTCCATGTATCACGATGTATTATGTTCCTCTACAGATATAACTCTGAATAAACCTCATGTTTATTCAAGGTCCAACTTTAGTGATATTTCTCAAACAATGAATGTGTACACAAAATATGAGAAACATCGTAATAGAATTTCATTAATAACTGAAAATTGTTCTTACAACAATAATTACATAAGGGAACCTAGTCCCATTCTGTCTACATGATCCTTAAAATTTTGCGGTGGCATGCCCTTAGTCAAAGGATCGACAATCATCAATTCAGTGCTAATGTGTTCAATGACCACTGTTTTATTTTTAACACGTTCTCTTATGGCTAAGTACTTTATGTCGATTTGCTTGCTTCGACTCCCACTTTTATTGTTTTTAGCCATAAAGACAGCAGCTGAATTATCACAGAATATCCTCAATGGCCTAGAAATGAAATCCACAACTCTAAGCCCAGAAATAAAACTCTTCATCCAAACACCATGTGAGGTGGCCTCAAAACAAGATACGAACTCAGCCTCCATAGTGGAAGTAGTAGTCAAGGACTGTTTTTCACTTCTCCAAGATACAGCTCCACCGGCTAGCAAGAAAATATATCCTGAAGTGGATTTTCTTGAGTCCATGCGGCCAGCATAATCTGAGTAGCCAATGACTTCCAGATTGTCAGTTCGTCTGAACATAAGCATGTAGTCTTTGGTCCCTTGAAGGTACCTCAACACTTTCTTTGCAGCTTTCCAGTGATCTAAACCTGGATTACTCTGATAACGCCCCAACATTCCAACTATGTATGCAATATCAGGTCTAGTGCAAACTTGAGCATACATCAAGCTTCCGACGGCAGAAGCATAAGGAATGTTTTTCATTTGTTCTTTTTCAAAGTCATTTTTCGGGCATTGATCCAAATTGAATTGGTCGCCCTTCACGACAGGAGCCACACTAGGTGAACAATCTTTCATCCGAAATCTCTCTAAACCTTTGTTGATATAGGTTTCTTGAGATAACCCTAAGATCCCACGAGATCTATCTCGATGTATCTTGATGCCGATAACATAAGATGCATCACCCATATCCTTCATATCAAAGTTTTTAGATAGAAATTGTTTCACCTCATATAGCAAACCCCTATCATTGGTTGCAAGTAATATATCATCCACATACAGAATTAGGAAACAAATATTGCTCCCACTAACCTTCTGGTATATACATTGATCCATGACATTCTCGACAAAACCAAATGAAGAGATGACATCATGAAACTTTAAATACCATTGACGGGATGCTTGTTTCAATCCATATATAGATTTCTTAAGCTTGCACACCAAGTGCTCACCACCACTAGAGGAAAATCCTTCAGGTTGTTTCATGTAAACCTCTTCCTCTAGGTGACCATTGAGAAATGCTATTTTCACATCCATTTGTTGCAACTCAAGGTCAAAATGTGCAACTAATGCCATAATAATGTGAATAGAATCCTTCTTGGAGACGGGAGAGAATGTCTCTTTGTAATCGATTCCTTCACGTTGAGTGAATCCCTTAGCAACGAGTCTTGCTTTATATCTTTCAATGTTGTCTGATGAGTCTTTCTTTGTCTTAAAGACCCATTTACATCCAAGGGTTCGAGCACCATCAGGCAACGGAACAAGATCCCAGACTTCGTTCGATGCCATAGAATTCATTTCTTCATTCATAGCATCGTACCATAATTTTGATTCACTATAGCTTATGGCTTGTGAAAATGTTTCAGGATCACTATCGGCTCCAACATTAAAATCCGATTCTTGCAGATACACGAAATAGTCACTAGGTATTGCTGATCTCCTTTCTCCGGTTGATCTTCTTAAGGTGTCACTTTGGATAGTGTGTTGGTCAGCAGACTGATCAACATTTTCCCCTTGTTCCACTTGAACAATATGATCACCTAGATTGTTATCAGCATTCTGTGGATTCTCATGTATTGGTTGTTCAACACCCATTGGATCTTGAGGGGTGCGAATGACCAATGGATCTCTCGAATAAGAGGGTTGATCATTAATGTGATCATTCTCAAGAATTATATCTTGGAAACTATCACTCCCACTAATCAAGTCATCCTCAAGAAATTTGGCATTTCTTGATTCCACAATCCTAGTGCTATGAGATGGACAATAGAATCTATACCCTTTGGATTTTTCGGCATACCCAATGAAATATCCACTTATAGTTCTTGGGTCTAGTTTCTTTTCTTGTGGATTATAAACTCTTACTTCAGACGGGCATCCCCAAACGCGTATATGTTGCAAACTC
>KV007515.1:182843-233190 GCA_001598015.1 Dorcoceras hygrometricum
ACGGGATTGTCCTTCTTTATGGTCCCCTCGAACACGACAAGCATGTTCACCACCTCTTCAAGGGTGGCTTCCAGCTTGTTCATGTTAAAGTTGACCACAGAGGGGTCGAATGCAGCAGGGAGTGAGAGGAGAAGCAGATCCACAGACAGCTCATGTGGAAGCGTGATATCAAGGCCCACTAGCTTCTCAATGAGCCCAATCATACGAACCCCATGCTCGCGGACCGAAGTCCCATCGCGCATGCGGCTCTTCATGAGCTCCTTGACAGTAGTGAACCTCTCAGTACGAGAGTTCTCCCCATACAGCTCCTTGAGATGAAGGTGTATGTCAGCAGCATACACTGTCTTCTCGAAACGCCGCTGCATTTCGTTAGACATTGATGCTATCACATAGCACCGTGCCTTAAGCTCGTCGTCCCACCATTTGTCCAGCTTTGCCAGCTCGTCAGGACTGGCATCGGCAGGGGCTTCCTTCGGAGGGGACTTCTCTAGAGTGTAGAGAAGTTTCTCCGAAGCCAAAACAATTTTGAGGTTTCGAAGCCAATCTTGGTAGTTCAAACCAGTGAACTTGTTGCTATCCAGTATAGCAGCAAGTGGATTTTTGATCGAAGACATTTTTAATAGCAGTTTATACTGAAAGGAAAAACAGACATGCATCACAGACTATTTAAGAAAAACGCTAAGACATAAAACAAGGTCATTTAGTTTTATGAATTACCCGCCCACTATTTTAACGATTTCACCATCCTCTAATGAAATCAAGAAAGCAAGTTTCCTTAGTGGGTACACAGAGTCCAATCAAGAAATCATGGTCCCGAATAATATCAGCCAATCATGACCCCTAAAAGGTAGAGCCCAATTGCACCAGGTGCAACCTCTATGTATTTACCTCACGTTCAGTAAGGGCCCAATAATATGGCGCCGATTACTATCATGTGTCAAGATGACCCATCAATGTTGAGTTATGATGGACGGTCCCGTTAATGTCCCCAATAATATGAGCCAACGTTAAAGGGAGTTCCAACCAACTCATAGCGAGTGTCAGTGACGTGTACAGCTTTCCGGCATACATAACCCCCTCAATAATATGAGCCGGGCCATGTATACGGGTAGCATCGACGTACACTCATTGTTGATGGAAGGTAGGAAATTTTAAACAAATTTACATTCCCTTAGTTTATCGAATAAACTTTTAATCTTGATATAAATTTTAAATCAAATTTAAAATGAGGGATTTTAATTTTGAAATTTGGTCTCATTAATTTTAAATCACATTTAAAAACGCGGATTCAACAGATATATCGCATATAAAATTTGGGATGATCGATAAGCGAGAGCTTGTGGTCCGTGGTTGCCAAGCACGGACCTAGGTCCAGTCCTAGGTGAAATGCAGTATGCAAATGCAATCCTATTACATTAGCTTCCAATTTTAAAAATCTTCGGTCTTCAATATCTTTGATCATCATCTCCACCATCTTCAAACATGTCCTCTCACTAAGTCTAATATTTACATTTATATAGCCATGAAAAATAGGGTATACAAACTTAAAGGGGTGGGAACGGGCCATAAACCAGGCCCACTTTTAAATAGATATCAACAATATATCAACCAAAATTTGTAAAATCTAGCATACACCTAACACATTGGGCACGGCTCTCGATCATCCCAAAATACAATCAATTCAAATAATTGACAAAAATAAAATAATTAAATCAAATTTGATAATTTTCCAACAAAATTATATTTTAAATATAAAATCACATTTTATAAATAAACATATTTTGTCATTTTTAATTGCATCAAATTGGGCTTAAAACAATTTTAGGACCAAAATCTCAAAAATTCCAAAAATTAATTTTGGTCCGACCAAAATGGCCCAATATCAAATATTGGCCCGAAATCCCGTCGGCCCGTCTGGGACAGGCCCGAAACAAACCCTAGAAGTCAAAACAGCCATCGCAACGCCGCCACGGAGTCGTCGCACGGCTGTCTTCGGTATAGGCCAATGATGATAGCTTCTACCTTCTTTGGGTCCACTGATACGCCTGCCTCAGAAATTATATGGCCTAGGAATGCCACACTCTTCAGCCAGAATTCGCACTTCTTGAACTTGGCGTACAGTTGTTTCTCCCTCAGAGTTTGAAGGGTGATTCGAAGATGCTCCTTGTGTTCTTCTGTTGGCGCAGCGGCGGATCCGGATCCCGCTCCCAGGGCGCAGCGTAAGAATTAAAATTTTGCACCGGGAACGGTCAATACACAATAGCAAAAGAAATAAAACATTCATAGGATGTTTTAGAACGGTACCTTGCTGGCGTCTAGGCGCCTGGCTCCGACCAGTTTCACAGGGAAACTGGCACTTCAACGGTTGGCGGTTGAGTTCTCCGAATCTGGTCCACGACTCCTTCGTCAGTCTGCACTAGAAGACCTGATGAATTTATCACGAACGGAATCTCCTCCTCGCAATGGTCGGAACAATTCCGACGGCAAGACGGGCGGCGTCGCGTGGCGCGACGTAGGGCGACGCGTGGGACGTGCGGCCGAGAGGGGAGGAAGAAGTGAGGGGCGGCGGCTTGGTGTGTATGGTTTTGTGTGACGCTTGAGTGAATCATACAACCCTAGGCACACGTATAAGTAGACTAGTTATGGGCTTGAACCAGCCCAGCAGGCCTTGGGACGGGCCCAGGTCCATATGAACATTCGGTTCATTTCTATCACCGTGGCTTCATCATAATTCCGATCGCCGATCAGATCGAACCGATATACACAGTTTCCAAAACTGAGTATTATGATGCGAAAACAATTTTTCAGACCACCTAGTCCAAAATTGCAGTTTAGCCCCTCCAAGTTTCAAGGAAGTCAAACTAGCCCAAACTTTAGGTAAATTGAAATTTGACCCCTGCTGACTTTTAGAAAGTCGCACTTCTTAAATTCCTCCTCCTATGCTCAACACATTGAGCTCAGTTTCCTTGCGGGAATCGAGAAGCCAGTACTTGTGTGACCCTCAATGGTTCAGGGATACAGCTAGCCGTGGGCCCACAGCAATTGCGACTCCGAAATCACAATTTCGAACTGACCCATCGGACCATGGTAAAGAGCCTATCAACATCGCCCCATGATCCCCTAGGTATCACTGATAGTGCCTGCAAGAACCAGTCGATCATGGTTAGCGTACTGTACGGTCCTTTCAACACATATATCCCGATCATATCAACGACCATTGGTAAATCGAGAGTCGCTAGAGATCCAATAACTATGCATACATCTCGGAGATCAAATAGTGACATCACGTGTGTTACTAGGTAAGCGCATTTACCCAAAACACATCTAGTACTCTGGCCAGAGATTTATCACACAATTATCTCCTCAGATAGCATAGGATATCCAAGCACAAAGGCGAGCGGTGAATCCTCGACAACGAATACAGCATCGGGACCTCACCCAATCTCGCCACCTAATGACCCCAACTGAGTCGGTAAACGGGTCAAAGTGAGGCACCGCTCATGTAGAGTCTCAATGACGTTTCGATTAGTGAGGAATAATCAGTACAACCAAGACCTCGGACTTATCCACTCGACAAATGATAACCACTTGGAAAGTCCGAACGAGGGTAGTTCGATAGATCACCAGGTCACTATCCATCTGCATGCTCAGACCATTACAATGTTCCCTACCAATGAAACGTGGTACTTCGCATCGCAGATGCTAGTCTCAAGCTCAGGCGGCCTTATCCTCATTTTGACGGCCCAATCGACTAGGAACGAGTTCAGAATACACAGTGACTATTAGATGTGTTTCATGATAGCCATCATATCCACTATCACATCTAACATACACTATGGTGCATTCTAGGTCTTTATCCAACACAATTGTTAACATTATAACATAATTAAAATAAAGAATGCCATAAAAGAATACGAATTTTATAAATAAATATCGTTATACAAAAGAGTCAATAAAACCCACACGCCACAAGTTGGCTAGTTGGGCATCTACTCTAACATCTTCTTCACTTGGTGAGTACACAAGTATATCGTCTATGAACACCACCACAAATTTGTCGAGGAACGGTTTGAATACACGGTTCATGAGATCCATGAAGGCCGCTGGTGCATTGGTTAGAATAAATGGCATCACCGTGAATTCGTAATGGCCATACCTTGTTCTAAATGCAGTTTTAGGGACGTCTCCAGCCTTGATCTTTAGTTGATGATAACCCGACCTTAAATCTAACTTGGAGAAGGTTGTATCTCCCTTGAGTTGATCAAAGAGGTCGTCAATTCTTGGAAGAGGATACTTATTCTTGATTGTGATATTGTTCAACTCTCTGTAGTCGATGCACAATCTCATAGTTCCATCCTTCTTCTTGACGAATAACACTGGAGCTCCCCAAGGTGACACACTGGGTTTGAACTACTTTTTGTCTAGCAGTTCTTGTAGTTGGTCCTTGAGCTCCTTGAGTTCTGCAGGTGCCATTCGGTAGGGTTCCTTGGATATTGGGGCCGTTCCTGGCACTAGGTTGATTTCGAACTAAATTTCTCTGTCAGGCACTTTTCCAAGTAAGTCATCTGGAAACATATCTGCGAACTCTTGCACCACTGGGATGTCTTCTATTTTGAGTTCGTATCCTTCTTTTACTTCATGGATCATTGCCAAGAAAACTTCTGCTCCTGACTTCATGGCAGTCCATGCTTGGGCAGCAGAAAGTAGGGACTTTCGCTCCTTGTTCTTCCCATAGTATATCAGCTCTTCTTGGTCAGGGGTTTGGAGTTTCACACTCTTATCTCGTCAATCTACCAATGCATGGTTCTTAGATAGCCAATCCATCCCTAAGATGGCATCAAACTCGACCATGTTGAGCTGTATCTGGTTTGCAGAAAATGTATGGTCGTTTATGGATATCTTGCAATCCCGATGGATCTTATGTGTTTCGATGGTAGCGTTGGTAGGAGTTGCTATTCTATATGGTTCACATAGAATTTCAGGTTCTAGCCCTAAATTTTTAGCAAACCTCCTAGCTATGAACGAATGCGTAGCACCACAGTCAAACAACACATAAGCAGGCAGCTTGTTGATAAAAATGGTACCTGCCACCACGTCGCTGACATCCTCGGCTTCTTCTTGTGTCATTGCAAACACACGAGCATTGAGTTTATCCTCTCTGGGGTTTGGCTTGTTCTGAGCCGCATTGCTCGATCCAGTCTTTGGACCTTGGTTTTCCAGACAATCCGCAATTCGGTGGCCCAACTTTCCACACTTAAAGCACACGCCACTCTGCTTGCGACAATCTCCACTATGACGAAAACCGCAAGATGTGCAAGTTGGCAACATTTGGTTGTTCGGTGCAGATGTTGATCCACGGTTGTTGAGGTTTGGCAGCTTGGTCTTAGGCCCACCGTGTGAAGTCTGAGCATTGAGGGGGTGTTTGTTCTTGTTGTCAGCTTCCCGCCTCTTTATGTCAGTCTCTGCTCGGATTGCAGCTCCCATTAAGTCCTCAAAGCTTGTGGCTTGGTATACTGCAAGGGCTGACTGGATACGACTGTTCAGACCCTTCTTGTATCGGTGTATCTTTAGAGTATTATCAGTCATGATCGTTGGGACATAGGTGCCCAAGGAGTTGAACTTGGAGGTATACTCTACTACCGACATGTCTGCAGTCTGAGTGAAGGTTTCAAACTCACCGACTCGTTGCGTTCTGACTTCCATTGGGAAATACTGTTTCAAGAATGCTTCCCGGAATCTTTTCCATGTGATTTGCCCATTTGTAGTCATGGTTGGCTCGACTGCTTCCCACCATTTTCAAGCTTTGCCATCGAGGAGTGGTGTTACGAAATATACCTTGACAGCGACTGGGACTTCCAGTAGTCGAAGTTGCATTTTAATAGTCTTCATCCAAGTCTGGGCAACTTCGGCGTCAGGGCTCCCATCGAAGGTGGGGGCTTTGTTCTTACGAAGGGACTCGTAGTAGTACTTAGTCCCACGAGGTGGAGGAGTAGGATGAGGAGCTTGGTTGTTGTTGTTGGTATTGGCCAACCCCTGGAGAGTCGTGGAAACTATAGTAGTTATTGCCATCAGGTCTTCTCTACTAAGACCAGTTCTTGAATTCGAGGATCCTTCGTCTCCATTGTTACTATCGCTTCTTCGGTTGCCTGCCATATTCTGCCATAGGAAAACTTACTAAGAATGGATGCGTATCAATGCGAAACAATCGAGATACTATAACGAAGGGGTAAGCAAATTTTTGGATAGAAGAATGAATTGAATACAAGGCTTTGAAAGATAAAACATATTATATTCATCCACAATATCTCCCTCGCCTACAGGGATTTCCTCAATCTCTTCTTCTTCCGGGTCTTCTTCCGGTTCTTCCTCCCATTCATCATCGAATGGAGCAGGGGCATCGTTAGCTTCTTGCAGACCTTGGATTGTCTGGAGTAGGCTATCTTTCTCCTCTACCAAGGCCTCGATATTAGGTGTTGCGCTTGGAGAGAATCTTCGGCCTCTTGGATACGAGCCTGCCACTTATGATGACAATCCAGATGACTCTCTCTAGTATGTCGTTTCTTTGCCTTCATTCTTTCAATTTTCTTTGACATACATAGGCCTATTTCCGTGAGCCCGGCAATGGTCTTGTGCGAGGCTTCTAGTGCTACTTGGGTACTCTCATGTTCTTTCTTTATGATAGCTAACCCTCGTCTCTCGGTTGCTAGCTGGACTCTAAGACGTCTAATCATGCGGCTTTGGTTGTCCAGAGCTATTTGCTTCATGTGAAGGGCAGCAGCAGCACGAGTACGGGGGACTGAGGGGGCATTTCCTAAAATCGAAGATATTTACAAAAATAGAAAGTTGTGAGGTTATTCCATAAACTGAAATTACTAACCATAGGGGTTACAGAACAGTTGACGGAACAGAAATCGAAGTCCTGGACAAGAAGTTATTGAATTTTCAAATCTTTCCAAAAACAGCAAAAATGCGTTTTCGGGGGCCTAAACGAAGGAATTCGGCCAAAAAGCGTCTTAAGTCACAATAAAGTGAGTATTGCTCGTTGGGCCGAGCCGGATTATGAACCTGGTGAGCTCTGATACCACTAAAATGTCACGCCCCGAGACCGAGACTCATGACATCGGAGATATTAAACAATTATAAAATTGTAAAACATTAAGCCACATATATAGCTCAAAACCAGCCTATTACATAACCAAAATGAATCGTTTTTTTACAACTGAAAATCAGAGTATGAATAACATAAAAAAATGCGGAAGCGAAATTTCATTAACAAAAGAAAATCAGAATCTTCACCAGCCCCAGAATAGCTCTTGTTCCCCTTCTTCAACATGTTCTTCGTTCTTATCTGGGTGGAGAAGTAAGGGGTGAGTGTTTGGGGAAACACTCAGTAAGTGGGGGATACCATTCGAGCATACAAAATATGCATATACATATACTGAATAACAGATCTCAGAACAGAGCATATACAGACAGAGCATAGCATAACAGGTAGCAGAGCGTGTCACAGAACAGGTAGCACTGATGATTACTTCGTTTCTATGGTTTACTGATCAGTCCCTAATTTTTACTCCTCTAAGGGGTCGAGGCCATATAATTACACCACATAACTCAAAGTGCGAAATATTCCGTAGACCCATATTGACATAAATATCAGTGCTAAAACAGATCATAATTCACATCATGAACTTGACACGAAACAGAATTTGATACGGATCAATTTCTCGAACAGTAATTCAAAACAGAGCTTAGTATGAATAATATATACATATATATATATAATATTTGAAATGAATATATATAACAAAAGCCCACTTACAGTTTGCTGAAGTCTGATTGGTTCAAGGAACGAAATTTGGTATAACTTGTGCAGGATTTCAACTACGAAATTTGATACCGCTTGAGCAGAGTTGCAGCGCGGAAACTTACTGACATTGTACTGAAATTTTCGGAGTGAGTGAGGAAAAACGTGCCATCAGCTGGGTATTTATAGGTGCAGAAATGGGAGTCAAAAGGGCAGCCATTAAAGCCTTAAATTCCTGATTTCATGGCCATTAAAATGGCTGTTACAAGAGCAAGGTTTAGGCATTGATTTGAGTGAGTTAATTGGCCATTAATCCCTCTAATTTGGCAGTTACAATTGTGAAGTTTGCTCTGTACGCGTGAAGAAGCTTACTGGAATTCGTGGGCAAAATCTGAGTTTACGCCGCCAAAATCTGAATTTTCGTTGGTCAAAGCTGAGTTGACCGTCCAAAACTGAGTTGACCAGTCATAGATGAGTTGACTGCTGACTGTACAGAATCTGTGTTGACTGCTAACTGCTGGCTGCTGACTGTACATATCTCAGCTGACTGCTGACTGCTGACTACTGACTGCTGACTGTACAGATCTTAGCTGACTGCTGACTGTACAGATCTATCTGACTACTGATTGTCCAGATCTGAGTTCAAAACTGAGTTGACCAGTCATAGATGAGTTGACTGCTGACTGTACAGAATCTGTGTTGACTGCTAACTGCTGGCTGCTGACTGTACATATCTCAGCTGACTGCTGACTGCTGACTACTGACTGCTGACTGTACAGATCTTAGCTGACTGCTGACTGTACAGATCTTATCTGACTACTGATTGTCCAGAATCTGAGTTGACTGAGCAGGATCTGAGTTGACTGAGCAGGATCTGAGTTGACCGACCAAAAGCTGAGTTGACCGACCAAAAGCTGAGTTGACCTACCATAAGCTGAGTTGACCGACCAAAAGCTTAGTTGACCGACCAAAAGCTGAGTTGACCGACCAGAAGCTGATTTTTTTTGGCTCTATTTCCGGGAGCTGAATTTTCGGGTTTTCACACCATGGCTCGGTTCATTGTGGTCCTAGAGAGGGCTAGAGGTGGCCCATATAGGGAGGATTCGGGACTAGGCGTTGGAAAAGCCATGGTGGCTCGGGAGGCCACTAGTGGCGCGCGACACTCGTCGCCCATGGGAAGCATCGTTCGAACCATGTGGCTCATGGTTCGATACAGGATTGGTCATGTTAGGACCGGCTGGACCTGGGGGTGGTCCAGCCGGTGGGGATCCGGCCAGGGCGGCCGGAACTGGACGGTCGAACGCCATAAGTGGCGACTGGTCTTGGAAGGGGGCGGCGTGCATGGTGTGCGTGTGTTTGTGTGTGTAGGGTTTTGAGGGATTGGTTTGGTTCAATTGAACTGGCTGTTTCGGTTGAACCAGATTGGTTATTCGAATCTCGAGTCAAATGTTTTAAAATAGGTTCAAGTTCTTTTAATTATGGACCTGTTATTTTAATTAATGTGTCAAAAGTCCAATTTTAAAGAAAATAGCCAGAAGGTCAAAATTGAGCAAACCTTTTAAATGATTAAAGTTATGTTTAATTTTAAATTTTTAGTCAAAATTAGGGCCTTAGGTATTTTAATTAAGTCAAAATCGATTTTTGGGATTTAATTTGGTCAAAATCTGTCTTTTGGTCAAAATCGACTTTTGAGGTCAAAATTGATTTAAATTGATTTTAAAAGTCAAAATCGATTTTCAATAAGTCCAAATCGATTTCTAGAAGTCAAAATGATTTTATTTAGTCCCTATTAGCCTTGATTTTTAGAAGTCTAAAGTTAATTTAATTAGAAAAATTTTTTAAAAGGGGTGAACATTCATTTCATCAGCTAAGTTTAGAGCGATGATTAGTCTAGAAGTGGTGAGCCAGGCCCCGGAATCAATCCATGACCAAAGTAGAAAAAATAAAGAAACCCGTATATGTATATTTAATTATATATGTAGTATTTTATGTACGAAAATGTTTTAAAGGTGTTAGGATCGAAGGATCAGATCTCACGCTAAACAAAACAAAACTAAACAACACAAGGGGAGGGCCGAGAGATCTGATCCATAATAAAATTAAATTGACGCTGCTACGGAGATACAATAGCTCACGGTTCTTGAACATTAATAGAGCACCGAAGACAGATCTGGTATGAAATAAAATCATGCGGAAAACACCAGAACTGAATCCTAATTTTTTTTAAAACTACTCGACGCAAAAAGATTCCTTAAAACCGATGTTAATGTGACAGTGCATGTGAAATCTGTTTGCTATGCGTGTGCTAAAGTAAATGCATATGCGGAAGTACTGTAATTAAAAGAATACAATACACTGCTATTTGTTTCTGGAAGTTTGGATATCAATATCCTACGTCTCCCCTTCTTCCGCTCCGGGAAGGTTCCACTAGAAGATTTGATCTGCAGAACCAATCGAATTTGGGACTTACCCACTGCCCAAATTCGAACTCCTAGAACTACACCAGCCCTCAGCCGTGTCACTAAATCACTTGTTTATGCCTCTGTGAGAAAGGCTACATACACAGAGTTTAACGTCTTCGTGCTTGGACGGGATCTGGTTTTCGAATTGGGTTTGAGATTCATTCACTATACTGTTTCGCTCAACTCTCATGAATGTGAATGAATCTCTCTGTGTGTGAGATATACAGTGTAAGCATAACTCTCGAAATAATAAATCTCACACACTTGGGAAATTGCTCCTAAAGAGTTGATGAAGACTCAGCAGATGGCCAGCTGCTTCGTCTTTCTATTTTTCTTCCCTCTCTATTTTGTGCACCGTGCGTTTTTCTTAATTGTGAAAATCTGCATCTCCAACAGTGCTTCTTGTATTTATATCTACTGTTCAAAATTTCTTCCCGTTGGACACAATTTCCTTCCTGTTAAAAGATGTTCTGTAAAGTACCGACAGGGTTGTCCTTGTGTCCTTTCTTTTGCAGGCGTTTGTCGTCTTCTCAATAAGCTTTGAACTTTGATCAGCTTCTGCTTCGATTCAGCTTTTGCTTCGATTCAGCTTTTGTTCATTGCTGATCGACATCTGATATGGCTTGTCTTTACTGCTGAACATACTTCTGTTCACTGCTGAACAACTGTAGCTCACTGCTGAACAACTTCTGAATATAACGGCTGAATGCTTGCAACGGCTGATTGCTATAACAGCTGAATTGCTATCCCGACGTATGATCAACATTTCTTCTTCACTTCTGAATCACATCTGAATTAGCAACTGCTCAACATCTAACTTCTTTTGCAACAGCTGATTTCTTCTGTTCAAATACTCCAACAGCTGAATGCTTCAACAGCTGAATGCTTCAACAACTGAATGTGTGAACAGCTGAATGCTTCAACAACTGAATGTGAGAACAGCTGAATGGGCTCAGCAGTTGACTACTATGCTCCAGTTAATCTTCACATCTGATTCGTCAACTGCTTCGCCTCTGAATTATCTTCATTACTTCTGACTCAACTTCTGCTTGTATCTGAAAAAGTCCTCTCTTCTCTACATCTGATCAACATCTGAATTAGCACCTGCTCAACTCTGATTCAACATCTGAATCCAGCATCTGCTCCACTCCTCTTCACAACTGACTCTGCTTCTCTTCACAACTGAACCAGTGCTATTCCCTCCGAAACGATCCAACGAACAATACTCACCAGCTTCGCTCGTGACCTAAGCTTCCTTTCGGCCAAATTCTTTCGTTTAGGCCTCCGAAATCGTGTTTTACTATTTTCAGCTCTTGGTATGCTATAGTATCATATCTGATTCATCTCACTGCTGCTCATCTCTCGTAAGATAAGGTTCAGCTCCTCTTCTCAACATCTGTTCAGACTTCTTCTTCAGCTTCTCTTATCAACATCTGACTGTTTGCGACATCTGAACACTTAGTAGAAACATTAGAAACACAATAACAAGTTTTGTGTAATTCAAAACTAGATCTGGATCTGTTTACACAGATCCATCAATCTCTCCCTTTTTGATTTACACAAAACTTGGAATAACCAATGCATGAACTAACAAATGCTCTCCCTTTTTGTGGGAATCAAAAAGGGTTCGAATCTGAAATAGTGCTCCAAATAAATTGCTCAGATTACTGAAGATTAGGAGATAAATAACAATGGAATTCATAGAATCTCTTCCATTTCTCTTAAACTCTGTCCCATAACAGAATTAGAGGTCTTGGCATACACACAAATCTCGCAAGATCTGTGTCAGCTCGTCAGAAGACATATCACTGCACGTTCTTTTGGAACAATGCTCTGCAATTCCAAAATCATTACTCTCCCTATCTTTTATAATATAAGCTCAATACATTTTAAAACAAAGCACCAGCTATATTTCCACACAAACAGATTTTGAAAACCATCAGAGCACTTGAATAAATATGTTTCAAATAAGAACATGTGCTACTGAATTACTTAATTTATTCAGATTTTGCTAAAAACAATAGCTGAACAACCAGATTCTTTCATTTTTCTTATTTTGTCCCATGTGCTGAAAAACAGCCCAACCAAAATAAGATATTGGCGTCCACACAGAACTCGTGCATTCTGTGTCAGCTCGACAAAAGAAAAACCGTAGTTCAAAAATTATTCTTCACCTTTTCTTCATAAAATAAGCTTTTGAAAACTTTTAAAATTTTTTAAAAACAAGATATCACATGCGTTTTAAAATAAATGCTCGTTCAAGAACAACCTGCTCTGATACCACTTGTTAGGATCGAAGGATCAGATCTCACGCTAAACAAAACTAAACTAAACAACACAAGGGGAGGGCCGAGAGATATGATCCATAACAAAATTAAATTGACGCTGCTACGGAGCTACAATAAATAGCTCACGGTTCTTGAACATTAATAGTGCACTGAATACAGATCTGGTATGAAATAAAATCATGCGGAAAACACCAGAACTGAATCCTAATTTTTTTTAAAACTACTCGACGCAAACAGATTCCTTAAAACTGATGTTAATGTGACAGTGCATGTGAAATCTGTTTGTTATGCGTGTGTAAAGTAAATGCGTATGCGGAAGTACTGTAATTAAAAGAATACAATACACTGCTATTTGTTTCTGGAAGTTCGGATATCAATATCCTACGTCTATCCTTCTTCCGCTCCGTGAAAGTTCCACTAGAAGATTTGATCTGCAGAACCAATCGAATTTGGGACTTACCCACTGACCAAATTCGAACTCCTAGAACTACACCAGCCCTCAGCTGTGTCACTAAATCACTTGTTTTATGCCTCTGTGAGAAAGGCTACATACACAGAGTTTAACGTCTTCGTGCTTGGACGGGATCTGATTTTCGAATTGGGTTTGAGATTCATTCACTATACTATTTTGCTCAACTCTCATGAATGTGAATGAATCTCTGTGTGTGTGAGATATACAGTGTAAGCATAACTCTCGAAATAATAAATCGAACACTTGGGAAATTGCTCCTAAAGAGCTGATGAAGACTTAGCAGAAGGCCAGCTGCTTCGTCTTTCTATTTTTCTTCGCTCTCTATTTGTGCACTGTGCGTTTTTCTTAATTTTGAAAATCTGCATCTCCAACAGTGCTTCTTGTATTTATATCTACTGTTCAAAATTTCTTCCCGTTGGACACAATTTTCTTCCTGTTAAAAGATGTTCTGTAAAGTAACGACAGGGTTGTCCTTGTGTCCTTTCTTTTGCAGGCGTTTGTCGTCTTCTGAATAAGCTTTGAACTTTGATCAGCTTCTGCTTCGATTCAGCTTTTGCTTCGATTCAGCTTTTGTTCATTGCTGATCGACATCTGATATGGCTTGTCTTTACTGCTGAACATACTTCTGTTCACTGCTGAACAACTGTAGCTCACTGCTGAACAACTTCTGAATATAACGGCTGAATGCTTGCAACTGAGGAATGCTTGCAACGGCTGATTGCTCTAACAGCTGAATTGTTGTCCCGACGTCTGATCAACATGTCTTCTTCACTTCTGAATCACATCTGAATTAGCAACTGCTCAACATCTAACTTCTGTTGCAACAGCTGATTTCTTCTGTTCAAATACTCCAACAGCTGAATGCTTCAATAGCTGAATGCTTCAACAACTGAATGTGTGAACAGCTGAATGCTTCAACAACTGAATGTGTGAACAGCTGAATGGGCTCAGCAGTTGACTTCTATGCTCCAGTTAATCTTCACATCTGATTCGTCAATAGCTTCGACTCTGAATGATCTTCATTACTTCTGACTCAACTTCTGCTTGTATCTGAAACAGTCCTCTCTTCTCTACATCTGATCAACATCTGAATTAGCACCTGCTCAACTCTGAGTCAACATTTGAATCCAGCATCTGCTCCACTCCTCTTCACAACTGACTCTGCTTCTCTTCACAACTGAACCAGTGCTATTCCCTCCGAAATGATCCAACGAACAATACTCACCAGCTTCGCTCGTGACCTAAGCTGCTTTTCGGCCAAATTCCTTCGTTTAGGCCTCCGAAATCGTGTTTTACTATTTTCAGCTCTTGATCTGCTACAGTATCATATCTGATTCATATCACTGCTGCTCATCTCTCGTAAGATAAGGTTCAGCTCCTCTTCTCAACATCTGATCAGACTTCTTCTTCATCTTCTCTTGTCAACATCTGGCTGTTTGCGACATCTGAACACTTAGTAGAAACATTAGAAACACAATAACAAGTTTTGTGTAATTCAAAACTAGATCTGGATCTATTTAAACAGATCCATCAATCTCTCCCTTTTTGATTTACACAAAACTTGGAATAACAAATGCATGAACTAACAAATTCTCTCCCTTTTTGTGGGAATCAAAAAGGGTTCGAATCTGAAATAGGGCTTCAAATAAATTGCTCAGATTACTGAAGATTAGGAGATAAATAACAATGGAATTCACAGGATCTCTTCCATTTCTCTTAAACTCTGTCCCATAACAGAATTAAAGGTCTTGGCATACACACAAATCTCGAAAGATCTGTGTCAGCTCGTCAGAAGACATATCACTGCACGTTCTTTTGGAACAATGCTCTGCAATTCCAAAATCATTACTCTCCCTATCTTTTATAATATAAGCTCAATACATTTTAAAACAAAGCACCAGCTATATTTCCGCATAAACAGATTTTGTAAACCATCAGAGCACTTGAATAAATATGTTTCAAATAAGAACATGTGCTACTGAATAACTTAATTTATTCATATTTGGCTAAAAACAATAGCTGAACAACCAGATTCTTTCATTTTTCTTATTTTTTCCCATGTGCTGAAAAACAGCCCAACCAAAATAAGATTTGGCATCCACACAGAACTCGCGCATTCTGTGTCAGCTCGACAAAAGAAAAACCATAGTTCAAAAATTATTCTTCACCTTTTCTTCATAAAATAAGCTTTTCAAAACTTTTAAAATTTTTAAAAACAAGATAGCACATGCATTTTAAAATAAATGCTCGTTCAAGAACAACCTACTCTGATACCACTTGTTAGGATCGAAGGATCGGATCTCACGCTAAACAAAACAAAACTAAACAATACAAGGGGAGGGCCGAGAGATATGATCCATAACAAAATTAAATTGACGCTGCTACGGAGCTACAATAGCTCACGGTTCTTGAACATTAATAGATACAAGGGGAGGGCCGAGAGATATGATCCATAACAAAATTAAATTGACGCTGCTACGGAGCTACAATAGCTCACGGTTCTTGAACATTAATAGAGCACCGAAGACAGATCTGGTATGAAATAAAATCGTGCGGAAAACACCAGAACTGAATCCTAATTTTTTTTAAAACTACTCGACGCAAACAGATTTCTTAAAACCGATGTTAATGTGACAGTGCATGTGAAATCTGTTTGCTATGCGTGTGCTAAAGTAAATGCGTATGCGGAAGTACTATAATTAAAAGAATACAATACACTGCTATTTTTTTCTGGACGTTCGGATATCAATATCCTACGTCTCCCCTTATTCCGCTCCGGGAAGGTTCCACTAGAAGATTTGATCTGCAGAACCAATCGAATTTGGGACTAACCCACTGCCCAAATTCAAACTCCTAGAACTACACCAGCCCTCAGCTGTGTCACTAAATCACTTGTTTTATGCGTCTGTGAGAAAGGCTCATACATAGAGTTTAACGTCTTCGTGCTTGGACGGGATCTGGTTTTGAATTGGGTTTGAGATTCATTCACTATACATGAATGTGAATGAATCTCTGTGTGTGTGAGATATACAGTGTAAGCATAACTCTCGAAATAATAAATCTCACACACTTGGGAAATTGCTCCTAAAGAGCTGATGAAGACTCAGCAGATGGCCAGCTGCTTCGTATTTCTATTTTTCTTCCCTCTCTATTTTGTGCACTGTGCGTTTTTCTTAATTGTGAAAATCTGCATCTCCAACAATGCTTCTTGTATTTATATCTACTGTTAAAAATTTCTTCCCGTTGGACACAATTTCCTTCCTGTTAAAAGATGTTCTGTAAAGTACCGACAGGGTTGTCCTTGTGTCCTTTCTTTTGCATGCGTTTGTCGTCTTCTAAATAAGCTTTGAACTTTGATCAGCTTATGCTTCGATTCAGCTTATGCTTCGATTCAGCTTTTGCTTCGATTCAGCTTTTGCTTCGATTCAGCTTTTGCTTCGATGCTGATCGACATCTGATATGGCTTGTCTTTACTGCTGAACATACTTCTGTTCACTGCTGAACAACTGTAACTCACTGCTGAACAACTTCTGAATATAACGGCTGAATGCTTGCGACTGATGAATGCTTGCAACGGCTGATTGCTCTAACAGCTGAATTGCTGTCCCGATGTCTGATCACATTTCTCTTCACTTCTGAACTCACTATCTGAATTAGCAACTGCTCAACAAATAAGCTTTGAACTTTGATCAGCTTATGCTTCGATTCAGCTTATGCTTCGATTCAGCTTTTGCTTCGATTCAGCTTTTGCTTCGATTCAGCTTTTGCTTCGATGCTGATCGACATCTGATATGGCTTGTCTTTACTGCTGAACATACTTCTGTTCACTGCTGAACAACTGTAACTCACTGCTGAACAACTTCTGAATATAACGGCTGAATGCTTGCGACTGATGAATGCTTGCAACGGCTGATTGCTCTAACAGCTGAATTGCTGTCCCGATGTCTGATCAACATTTCTTCTTCACTTCTGAATCACATCTGAATTAGCAACTGCTCAACATCTAACTTTTGTTGCAACAGCTGATTTCTTCTGTTCAAATACTCCAACAGCTGAATGCTTCAACAACTGAATGTGTGAACAGCTGAATGCTTCAACAAATGAATGTGTGAACAGCTGAATGGGCTCAGTAGTTGACTTCTATGCTCCAGTTAATCTTCACATCTGATTCGTCAACTGCTTCGCCTCTGAATTATCTTCATTACTTCTGACTCAACTTCTGCTTGTATCTGAAACAGTCCTCTCTTCTCTACATCTGATCAACATCTGAATTAACACCTGCTCAACTCTGAGTCAACATCTTAATCCAGCATCTGCTCCACTCCTCTTAACAACTGACTCTGCTTCTCTTCACAATTGAACCAGTTCTATTCCCTCCGAAACGATCCAACGAACAATACTCACCAGCTTTGCTCGTGACCTAAGCTGCTTTTCGGCCAAATTCCTTCGTTTAGGCCTCCGAAATCGCGTTTTACTATTTTCATCTCTTGGTCTGCTACAGTATCATATCTGATTCATCTCACTGCTGCTCATCTCTCGTCAGATAAGGTTCAGCTCCTATTCTCAACATCTGATCAGACTTCTTCTTCAGCTTCTCTTGTCAACATCTGACTGTTTGCGACATCTGAACACTTAGTAGAAACATTAGAAACACAATAACAAGTTTTGTGTAATTCAAAACTAGATCTGGATCTGTTTACATAGATCCATCAAAAGGAAATGATTAAATATACATTAACGGGCTAAGCTTTTAAATTGCATGATTTTAAGAAATTCACGCATCATGAGATTTTATGAAATGATCAGGCATGTCTATTTTTTTAAGATAAAACCCGAGGGATTGAGGTGTTGTGGCAAAGTTTTATGATGGAGTTAGCCAAGTAGCCGGGCCTGGGGATCCCCTATTTTTAGGTATGATTATGAGCCTACGGATCCATGTGTGATATCATGGTGAAGTGGCAGCCTATGGATACTCGTGTGATATCGGGGTGAAGTGGTAACTTATAGGTGTGACATATAGGGATCCTCGTGTGATATCGGGGTGAACCACACTGCCATGTACGTTGGTTATTACGACTGATCAGTCATACGCCGGCTCGCATTCACTGATACGACTCATACATTTTTCATGTTATGTTATGTCATGTCTTATGTATGTTTATGTTACGTATGTACAATATGAAATGTATGAAGAAATGTTTTAAGATCATGCACGCATTCATGATTTAATGTTATTTTAATTACAAGTATTTGCTTGCATGCGATTTTATTAGTATGTACTTTGTTATGTATTACGATAGAGCATGCTGAGCCTCTAGGCTCACTAGGTTTAAATGGTGCAGGTGATGACCCTGCTGATGAGTTTACACCGACTGGCGGTGAGGACGTCTGAGCGTCTGTTGCAGCAGTACCCCTTGACCGCAGCAGTGTTATGTTGAGTTGATACAGTTTGATATTGGTTTAAAACACGTTATTTTCAGTTTTTTGATGCAGTTGATTTTATTTGATTTTATACAGTACGGATGTTTTAAAATTTTAAATTATTCAGTTTTTACGCTTAAAATATTTTCTTTTAGAAAGTATTTAGAAATGTTTTATAAGGGAACGAGCCATACTTTAAGTTATGTTTTCCGCACATGTTTTAAAAAAAAAGAAAAAAAAATTTCTAGAGTCTGGTTCGTTTCAGTTGGTATCGGAGTGGTGGTTCTGGTAGGGTACTTGCCTGCTGCGTGGAGCTCATGTGAGATCCAGAAATTCGAATATGATTAATTGGTTTTATGAGAAATCTGTTTTTGTGAAGAGATCTGTTCGGATTTCTAGTGAAATCGGGTCACTGGTGTTTGCTGGTTCGCAGCGTGTTTTGTTGGCACGAATTCCATACGTCGTCGTTTAGAGAGATCTGACTTTAGTTAGCGCTAGGAGCCTTGGTAGAGATCTGGTAGCGCTAGATGCATTGCGAAGTCTGCTCGCACGTTTTGTGTGTTGTATTCCAAAACGCTGTCGTTTAAATAAGTTGGAACGGTGTCGTTTGGCTTAGCGTTGGATTGCGAGATCTGGTGCGTGCGAGAGAGTTGTTTGTTAAGTTTTTCGCTGGAAGCAGATGTCAACGCAAGTCAACTCTCCTGTAGCGGGTGATCGCTGTTGCATGGAATAGCGATTGGCACTTGTCTTCAGATTTCTCTAGCGATTTAGCGCTAGCGTACAAATGTTTCCTGCAGTTAGCTTTTTGTATTCAGACTTCTCCTGTGGACTCTATGTGACGTCGTTTTGGGTTTAGCGCTAGAGTCTGTTGGTGCATTATCCTTCAGTACTATAAGAGATCTGTTGTAACGCTTCGATCAGACCTGTTGGCATGTCCAGAAGTCTCAACGTCGTCGTTTTGTTGAGTAATCGCTGCTTAGCTCTAGTCTTCAGAAGTCAGTGAAATTTGTTAACGGGCGAGGATTCTTGGACAGATGTCAACGTTTTGCGTTGACCAGTTTGGCTTAGTGTTGTTGTGAGACCTGGAATTGTATAAGATTAATTTGGTTGGAATTAATCGGTTCTTAGAGATTTCTGGTGATTCAGATCTCTGTTTGGATGTTTTGTTTGCATTTTCGGGTCAGATTTTACATATAGAGCATTTATGGAAGTTTTCGTATTTTTGAGATTTTGGGTAAAATCTGGTTTTGTTGTGAGAGCTGGTTTTGTGGTGAGAGCTGGTTGATTTGGTGAAATCCATTCGTAGCGTGTTTTGGTAGCGTGAGATTCCTAAACGCCGTCGTTTTAGTGAAATCTGGATGCGTAGCGTTAAGTGAAAGTTGGTAGCGTGTTTGTATCCAGCTGCTGCTTTATCTCGTTTGTTGAGGGCAAAACGATAGCGTTTTGATTAGTTGATGCGACGCCGTTTTGAATGTTGCGACTGGTACCAGCTGCGAGGTTTTGGTCGCGTGTGTATCAACTGGTTGTCCAGTTGGGAGCAGATGTCAACGATGGTCAACTTTCCTATAGCTTGCGTCTGGTTTCCAATTGCTTGCGTCTGGTTTCCTGTAGCTTGCGTCTGGTTGTTTTGCACGAGAGCTAGCGACTGGATGACGTAGGCTATGCGTCGTCGTTTTAGTTAGCGCTAAGGAATCCAGTCGATGGGTTAGTGACCAGCTGTTGGGTTTATGCGATCTATGTGACGTCGTTTTGGGTTTAGCGCTAGAGTCTGTTGGCGCATTAGCCTTCAGTACTATAAGAGATCTGTTGTAACGCTTCGATCAGACCTGTTTGAGTGTCCTGAAGTCTCAACGTCGTCGTTTTGTTGAGTAATCGCTTCTTAGCGCTAGTCTTTAGAAGTCGGTGAAATTTGTTAACGGGCGAGGATTCTTGGACAGATGTCAACGTTTTGCGTTGACCAGTTTGGCTTAGTGTTGTTGTGAGACCTGGAATTGTATAAGATTAATTTGGTTGGAATTAATCGGTTCTTAGAGATTTCTGGTGATTCAGATCTCTGTTTGGATGTTTTGTTTGCATTTTCGGGTCAGATTTTACATATAGAGCATTTATGGAAGTTTTCGTATTTTTGAGATTTTGGGTAAAATCTGGTTTTGTTGTGAGAGCTGGTTTTGTGGTGAGAGCTGGTTGATTTGGTGAAATCCATTCGTAGCGTGTTTTGGTAGCGTGAGATTCCTAAACGCCGTCGTTTTAGTGAAATCTGGATGCGTAGTGTTAAGTGAAAGCTGGTAGCGTGTTTGTATCCAGCTGCTGCTTTATCTCGTTTTTTGAGGGCAAAACGGTAGCGTTTTGATTAGTTGATGCGACGCCGTTTTGAATGTTGCGACTGGTACCAGCTGCGAGGTTTTGTTTGCGTGTGTAAATACTGGTTGTCCAGCTGGGAGCAGATGTCAACGATGGTCAACTTTCCTGTAGCTTGCGTCTGGTTTCCTGTTGCTTGCGTCTGGTTGTTTTGCGCGAGAGCTAGCGACTGGATGACATAGGCTATGCGTCGTCGTTTTAGTTAGCGCTAAGGAATCCAGTCGATGGGTTAGTGACCAGCTGTTGGGTTTATGCGACGCCGTTTTATTAAGTTGAAACGCTGCGTTTGGTTATTGCGTGAGGAAACCAGCCGTTGGTTTTAAGCGACCAGCTAGTAGCAGATTTGATGACGTAAGCGGTGCGACGTCGTTTTGTTAAGTCGCTGCGACACCGTTTTGATTAGCGTTGTTTGAGAATTCAGCAGTTGGTTTCTTTGCACCTGCTGGTTATATTTTTAGCGTGCATCGACTGGTTTTGTCGGTGGGTGATTTTAACCAGCTTTTACGCGTGTATTTAAGGAGGACTTGGTCTTCGATTTGAGATACCAGATTTCATACTTAGTGATATTTTTCCCGATTGTGTTCTTCGCTTTGAACCCTAGATACTGTTCACCGTAGCATTTCTCCGGCACTTCCCATCGTTTCCGGCCACCGTTTGGTACGTTTGAGGTAGCGTTGGACCCCTCTTGAGAAGCTCTTTCATCCTATACCCTTTTTGGAGGCTATTGTGGGCTGGAGCAGAAACGCGAAGTTGCTGGTTTAGCTTGCGCATTTTGTAGTTCAGGTTGATATCCAGATTTGTCGGGACTTTTGATTGTAGTATTTGTTGCACAGAATTGAGGTACGAATCGAGCTTGTATTATAGCTTTGAGATAGGCATGGGGATGTATTATGTGTTATATAGATGTGCCGAGTGTTTGTGTAGAGGCAAGCTGTGTATATTATGCATGTCTATTGGCTGAACTATCTGCTGTATTACCTACTGTTTGGTGATCTATTGAGTTGCTATGCATGTGATTATTCGAATGCTTTTGTTGTGTTTTCTGGCATTACTCGTTCATGCATTATGTTAAGCATGTTACTGCATCTGCATAGCATATTGAGCCAATGATTCCTTTGTTAGCCCTGATATGTTGCTCTATTGGAGCTTTTCCCTCGTGGTGCGGTGCGGTGTTGCATAACCACGATTGAGTGTAGCTGGAGGATGTTGGTTGAGTTGTTCCCAGTCCTCAGTTGCAGCAGCTGGTGGATGTTGGTTGAGTTTTTCCCAGTCCTCAGTTGCAGTGATCTGGATAGAGGTTGGTGGGTGGTTGTGTCCACTTGAATTCCGTGCGACCTAGCGGGTGGCTTCCGCGCAGGTGCGACGATGAGCCACTCTATTTTCCACTGGGTGCGATCGGGTAGCTTCCGAGACTCGGTGATGTGTCACAGTTGTTGCTTCCTATCCGTTGGGCCCTCCGATTTTTACCGATGTTCTTTGTACCGCTCATGCATTTGCACGACATGATACATTGCATGCTGAATCTGAATTGCTGTTTTATGCTGCTCTTCGTACTGGGGCTTGACCCCGATGTCCCTCTGGGGCTGGTTTGTTTTGTTTGCCTACTTGTTGTTCAGGTTTCCCAGGTTGTTCCGCTGGTCGTGGAGATGATCCAGCTGGAGATGCCCCAGGAGGTGTTTAGAGTGTCCCAGTTATGTATAGTATCTATTGCACCGGTATCGCCGCGGGTGGGATGTCCCGGGTGGTGCTTAGGCTTATATAGTTATTATTCTGTTTGTGATTTGTGGTTTTCAGTTGTTGTATTTGGCCGTTGGGTAGTGTTTGTATTCGTTATAATGTTACTATGTTATTTTGATTATGTGTTAACTGGGATTATTTTGAGTATGATAGTATTTTAAATTATGTTTTCTTCGTCAGGCCAAAAGCGAAAATTTTTAGCCACTTTTTAAGTTCTTCCGCTATGTTTTGCGTGTTTTGACTCTGTGTTGTGGACGAGGCCTGACATTTTTGGTATCAGAGTTTAAACTGGGATAAGCTCGATTTCTTCGATCACATGTGAGTCTAGGCACAGTAGTTGTTCTTTGGTTTGTGCTTGACTACTTGAATTACTTGCCTGTGTTCTTACCTTTGAGTGTCTTGTAGAGATGCCGCTTAGGAGAAGAGGTAGAGCTAGTAGGCAAGCGATGGTTGATTCGAGGACTTTGGTTAGTGCTAATAGAGAGGATGCCTGCCAACCGAGTGTTCCTTTGGGATTTAGTGAGAGTCAGTCTTCAGCCTTTCTCTCTCTTGCTAATGCTGTCAACAGAGCGGTTGACCTTATGGAAAGCCTTGCAGTTGGACAGACTCGAGTGCAGCAGTCGACAGGACAAAGTGTGGATCCTGTGCCATCTGGCACGTCGTCCTCCCAGCATTCTGTGGCACCGCAGTCTTTGAGTCGACAGAGGTTTAGACCAAGAGGAAGGCACTTTAAGAGATCAGGAATTCGAGTTCTTTGAATTCTGGCGGTTCTGGTGGAGTGAGGACGAATGTGTCATACTGTGGTCAGTGTGTGGGTAAGCATCGACCTTCTCAATGCGTTGGAGTGCGAGGCGCTTGCAACAATTGTGGGCAGGTTGGGCACTTTGCTAGAGTGTGTCCTACTTTGGGACAGCAGGCTTTGATTAGGAGTTCTTCGAGGTGATTTTGTCGACCTTTTCAGTCCCAGCGCTCAGGATTTCAGTCTTCAGAGGCGTCTGGTGTTAGAGAGCTTTCTCTGTCTGAGCAATCGGGACTTCAGCCTATCCAGGTGGATGTGACAACTGCGGAGCGAGATGAGGTATTGACCGGAGGAGGTTGTACAGGTAGTTGTTCCTTGCTTGTTATCTCGGTGTGAGTTTATTTTGACGCGTGGGCATCGTATTTTTTTATGTTTGTACTTGATTGTTTTGGTGGTGTGCGAGGGTTGTTTCCGCTCCATCTTGTTGTGTAATGTTGTTTCTTTGTTACTCCTGCCGGTGGAGAAGTTGCCGTTCCGTGAGTGATGCTGAGTTAGGTTAGTAAATTCTGGTAGGAAAGTTGTTGAATCTAGGGAGTGTTTAGATTCCCTTGGTTGAGAGGATAGCCGCTGTTTGTTGTGATTGCGATATCTGGACCTTAGTTTGAGGTTGGTGATCTCCCTTGTTCGAGAAATTTTTCCCTCATGTGCTTCTGTTGAGATTTCCCTGATTCTCCTTGTGGTCTTTAGTACTGGGCGTATCCTCTTTGATTTTTCTCGTTGGAATAGCAGAATTGCAGTATTTGAACTCTCTTTGATGTCTGTTGTTTGTGTTCCCAGCTGTTGAGTTGTTTTGTGAGTTGCGTGTATCCAGCTGTTGAAACCCGATTCGTGTAACTGTGCCTTGTTTAGGCTTTGGGTATTGATCTGTGAGTACCAGGTTGTTGTTTTGGAGGAAAAACGGGAATGTTGTGCCTTTTGTCTCCCTGCTGGGTTCTGTTAGCCGCTATGAGCCGAGTGGTTAATTACCACAGTTCATGAGTTGGGCAACCGCAGGTTGAGTGATTGTTGTGCACCTAGTACCATGCGTTGAGACGAGTGGGTAACTCCCATATGTTCACACCCTGTGGCCACATCTGTTTGTTGATCTTTGTCTTTGATTATCGATTAGTCTTGAGTTGTTGAACTTCTGTGGACTCCCTGTTTCGGTTGTAGTCCCTCCCATTGCATTCTGCGAGGCATAGTTGCGTTACGGTTAGTGGAGATTTTGCCAGATGTGATGCCCCACCTTTGTTTCGGTATTGGAGTCTGTTGTATTTACCTTGGAGTCTTAGCGTTAATCTTTTAAGGTGGAGAGCGATTAGCGATTCCTGTCTTCACCCAGTTCAGTTTGTCTGTGAATTTAGCGTCTGCCTGCGCGAGAGAAACTCGCTACTGATGATTTGTTGGAAGGCCTATTCAGCAATGCTAGTGGCGTTGAATATATATAAGATGCCTTCGAGCATTTGGTAGAATTTTTGTGTAGAATTCGTGACCAAGCGATGTTCGGTATAACCTTCTTTGAGATTTTGTACGGTGGGAAGTACAAATTTTGCTTGGTGACTAGAAGAAATTGTAGGACTTAGTGGTTTTCACCGGAAGTTGTATAGTAGGTGGATGACCTAAGAGATCTGGTTATGTCTCGAGCAAAGGGTGAGTGTGACCTTTTGACCAGATTTGGTTCTCAGTGTGGAATTTTGGAACCTCAGTGGGAACCGCATGCTTTTTGCAAGTTTATCCTTCTTAGATTTTGCTGGATTTGAGATTTAGTGGTGAATTAGTTCGCAGATTCATCAGTATGTTTGGGTGTATTAGGTTAAATTGGATCTTTGGTGTGTGATTTACTGATGCCGGCTGTGTTGTTGTGGACACGTAGTGTGTTCTATGTGTTCAAGCCGAGGAAATTGTGAATCAGATCCTTCTTTGGTGTTAAATACTGATGGAATGAGCGAGACTAGACCCTCAATTTGACTATTTTAGCTAGCAAGGATATTTTGGAAAGTATATTTGAGGGACCGAATCTGATATGAGTGGAGCGTGTCCTCATCTATGTGGAACAGTCTTTCATCCTTGTGTTTTGTTTTTTTAGATTCGAGTCTTATTCCTACCCAGCTGGTTGTTCTTTTGTTGATCCCTCTTTGGCATTTTACGTGGTAACTTAGCCTTTGAGCATCAGCTGTTTTAACTATCGCGGTGTTTTGCGACGAACTTCTTGTGGTGTGTGACCTTTTGGAGATCGCAGTAAGAACTGTTTCTGTTTTTAGTTTGGCAGTGCCAACATGATCTTTTCTCCTTGCACGGCGTGTTTGTGTTAAGGTGAAGTTATAGAGCGAATGATTACGCTGGGTTGTGTTAAGCGTTAAGTCAGATTTCTGTAGTTATATGTCCGTTGTGATTCTCCAGCAGTTGGTTTCTTGTGGTTGTGCTCCTGGTTATCTTGAACCCTTGTTTGGTAGTCTCTTGGTTGAAAGTTGGAGTGTTTTTGATTGTTCTGTGTATAACTGAACTTTCCAGCGTTGGATTTGTTGAGGAGGCTTTGTTTTATTCCAGAGTTGTCGCTTCGATTTCGAGGACGAAATCTTTTAAGGTGGAGAGAAATGTGAGATCCAGAAATTCGAATATGATTAATTGGTTTTATGAGAAATCTATTTTTGTGAAGAGATCTGTTCGGATTTCTACTGAAATCGGGTCACTGGTGTTTGCTGGTTCACAACGTGTTTTGTTGGCACGAATTCCATACATCGTCGTTTAGATAGATCTGACTTTAGTTAGCGCTAGGAGCCTTGGTAGAGATCTGGTAGCGCTAGATGCATTGCGAAGTCTGCTCGTGCGTTTTGTGTGTTGTATTCGAAAACGCTATCGTTTAAATAAGTTGGAACGGTGTCGTTTGGCTTAGCGTTGGATTGCGAGATCTGGTGCGCGCGAGAGAGTTGTTTGTTAAGTTTTTCGCTGGAAGCAGATGTCAACGCAAGTCAACTCTCCTATAGCGGGTGATCGCTGTTGCGTGGAATAGCGATTGGCACTTGTCTTCAGATTTCTCTAGCGATTTAGCGCTAGCGTACAAATGTTTCCAGCAGTTAGCGTTTTGTATTCAGACTTCTCCTGTGGACTCTACGCGACGTCGTTTTGGGTTTAGCGCTAGAGTCTGTTGGCGCGTTAGCCTTCAATACTATAAGAGATCTGTTGTAACGCTTCGATCAGACCTGTTGGCATGTCCAGAAGTCTCAACGTCGTCGTTTTGTTGATAATCGCTGCTTAGCGCTAGTCTTCAGAAGTCGGTGAAATTTGTTAACGGGCGAGGATTCTTGGACAGATGTCAACGTTTTGCGTTGACCAGTTTGGCTTAGTGTTGTTGTGAGACCTGGAATTGTATAAGATTAATTTGGTTGGAATTAATCGGTTCTTAGAGATTTCTGGTGATTCAGATCTCTGTTTGGATGTTTTGTTTGCATTTTCGGATCAGATTTTACATTTAGAGCATTTCTGGAAGTTTTCGTATTTTTGAGATTTTGGGTAAAATCTGGTTTTGTTGTGAGAGCTGGTTTGTGGTGAGAGCTGGTTGATTTGGTGAAATCCAGTCGTAGCGTGTTTTGGTAGCGCGAGATTCCTAAACGCCGTCGTTTTAGTGAAATCTGGATGCGCAGTGTTAAGTGAAAGCTGGTAGCGTGTTTGTATCTAGCTGCTGCTTTATCTCGTTTGTTGAGGGCAAAACGGTAGCGTTTTGATTAGTTGATGCGACGCCGTTTTGAATGTTGCGACTGGTACCAGCTGCGAGGTTTTGGTCGCGTGTGTATCAACTGGTTGTCCAGTTGGGAGCAGATGTCAACGATGGTCAACTTTCCTATAGCTTGCGTCTGGTTTCCAATTGCTTGCGTCTGGTTTCCTGTAGCTTGCGTCTGGTTGTTTTGCACGAGAGCTAGCGACTGGATGACGTAGGCTATGCGTCGTCGTTTTAGTTAGCGCTAAGGAATCCAGTCGATGGGTTAGTGACCAGCTGTTGGGTTTATGCGACGCCGTTTTATTAAGTTGAAACGCTGCGTTTGGTTATTGCATGAGGAAACCAGCCGTTGGTTTTAAGAGACCAGCTGGTAGCAGATTTGATGACGTAAGCGATGCGACGTCGTTTTGTTAAGTCGCTGTGACACCGTTTTGATTAGCGTTGTTTGAGAATTCAGCAGTTGGTTTCTTTGCACCTACTGGTTGTTATTTTAGCGTGCGTCGATTGGTTTTGTCGGTGGGTGATTTTAACCAGCTTTTACGCGTGTATTTAAGGAAGACTTGGTCTTCGATTTGAGATACCAGATTTCATACTTAGTGATATTTTTCCCGATTGTGTTCTTCGCTTCGAACCCTAGATACTGTTCACCGTAGCATTTCTCCGACACTTCCCATCGTTTCCGGCCACCGTTTGGTACGTTTGAGGTAGCTTTGGACACCTCTTGAGAAGCTCTTTCATCCTATACCCTTTTTGGAGGATATTGTGGGCTGGAGCAGAAACGCGAAGTTGCTGGTTTAGCTTGCGCATTTCGTAGTTCAGGTTGATATCCAGATTTTTCGGGACTTTTGATTGTAGTATTTGTTGCACAGAATTGAGGTACGAATCGAGCTTGTATTACAGCTTTGAGATAGGCATGGGGATGTATTATGTGTTATATAGATGTGCCGAGTGTTTGTGTAGAGGCAAGCTGTGTATATTATGCATGTCTATTGGCTGAACTATCTGGTGTATTACCTGCTGTTTGGTGATCTGTTGAGTTGCTATGCATGTGATTATTTGAATGCTTTTGTTGTGTTTTCTGGTATTACTGTACATGCATCATGTTAAGCATGTTACTGCATCTGCATAGCATATTGAGCCAATGGTTCCTTTGTTAGCCATGATATGTTGCTCTGTTGGAGCTTTTCCCTCGTGGTGCGGTGCGGTGTTGCATAACCACGATTGAGTGCAGCTGGAGGATGTTGGTTGAGTTGTTCCCAGTCCTCAGTTGCAGTGATCTGGATAGACGGTTGGTGGGCGGTTGTGTCCACTTGAATTCCGTGCGACCTGGCCGGGTGGCTTCCGCCCAGGTGCGACGATGAGCCACTCTATTTTCCACTGGGTGCGATCGGGTAGCTTCTGAGACTCGGTGATTTGTCACAGTTGTTGCTTCCTATCCGTTTGGCCTTCCGGTTGTTACCGATGTTCTTTATACCGCTCATGCATTTGCACGACATGATACATTGCATGCTGTATCTGAATTGCTGTTTTATGCTGCTCTTTGTACTGGGGCTTGACCCCGATGTCCCTCTGGGGCTGGTTTGTTTTGTTTGCCTACTTGTTGTTCAGGTTTCCCAGGTTGTTCCGCTGGTCGTGGAGATGATCCAGCTGGAGATGCCCCAGGAGGTGTTTAGAGTGTCCCAGTTATGTATAGTATCTATTGCACCGGTATCGCCGTGGGTGGGATGTCCCGGGTGGTGCTTAGGCTTATATAGTTATTAGTCTGTTTGTGATTTGTGGTTTTTAGTTGTTGTATTTGGCCGTTGGGCAGTGTTTGTATTCGTTATAATGTTACTATGTTATTTTGATTATGTGTTAACTGGGATTATTTTGAGTATGATAGTATTTTAAATTATGTTTTCTTCGTCAAGACAAAAGCGAAAATTTTTAGCCACTTTTTAAGTGCTTCCGCTATGTTTTGCGTGTTTTGACTCTGTGTTGTGCACGAGGCCTGACAGCTCAGAAGTCGTACTACGAGTCTGTGAGTTTTATTTTTGAGTTATGTTTATGTTTGCATGCTGCATGTTTTAGCCTTGCATGAGTTTTGGCCTTAGAGTTTTAAAAATAGACGCTTAGTCATGCACTTAGATTTACGTGATAAGGTTTTGGTATATCAGAACAATGCCTCCCCGATGTGATAGGACCCATCAGGATGATGCTACACCTCCTCCTCCTCCCCCACCACATCAGTTGACTCCGTAAGAGCGAGCTAGCGTGGACTTGCTAGCTGGGATTACTAGGCTATTGGAGCGTCAGTCAGAGCGACCCGGGAAGTCGTATGAGGAGGACGTTGCTGAGAGGTTCCACAAGCAGGGACCCAAGGAGTTTGTTGGTACCACCGATCAACTTGTTGCTGAGGAGTGGATCCGATCCATGGAGACTATTTATGATTACATGGGTCTAGCGGACGCCGACAAGGTCCGTTGTGCTATTTTCAGGTTGAAGGGAGACACTGCTCTATGGTGGAAAGGCGCAGTGGTTGGACTGTTTTTGGAGAGCCTGTCATGGTGCGAGTTCAAGAAAGTCTTTTCCGAGAAGTATTTTACTGTGGATACCCGGAGCCAACTGATTCGGGAGTTTATGAGTCTCCGCCAGGGAGACAAGATGGTGGCTGAGTATGTGAGGCAGTTTGAGCAAGGGTGTACATTTTTGCCCTCGATTGCTACAGTTGAGAGTGAGAAGTTGAGGCAGTTTACCGATGGACTGCAACCTGACATCCGCCACGATGTCAACATGGCAAACGTGGAGACTTATTTGGCGGCAGTGAACAGGGCTTACCGGTCTGAGAGGGGCCGGACGGATATGAGGGATGCTTATCAGAAGAAGAGATAGATGCAGCAGCACGTCAGGGGCCAGTCTTCGCAGCCACTAGCGAAGAGACCTTTTCAGGGGCCTTCTAAGGGCCCATCTCAGCAGCAGCAGAGGCCGCAGGGCCAGTAGAGGCCACAGTAGCAGGGGGCCAGTGCCTCTAGACCTGTAGAGTTTCCAGTCTGCAAGGAGTGCAATAAGCGGCATCCAGGACCTTGCATGGTAGGGGACTGGCAGGTGCTTTCACTGCAAGGAGTCAGGGCATATTTCTAGGGACTGCCCTAAGAGGAGACAGACCACTGGCCGCGTGTTTGTGATGCAGGATGAGGCTGCAGATCCGAACACGACTTTGCTTATAGGTATTCTGCTTTAGATTTTTGTACCTATTGTGTGCTATCTTGGTGTTTTAGAACTGCATGATAGATAGAGCACTGCTAGGAAACTTGTTGCCTTAGTTGCTAGGTGAACATAGGTGGGAAATGTAAGACTCCTAGGACTCGTTCTGGGAACTTTGACGGATAGGAATAGCGAACTTAGAACTGTTTTAGGTATCTAATATGCCTTTTGGGATTCAGTATGATCGTAAACGCGTACCTATGTGACGTTTCAGTTTCAGGAGAGATTCGTGTGCTTGAGGTCACTACACTCGCCTTGCTAGACTCAGGGGCGACCCACTCGTTTATTTCGAGTGCATTCACACAGAGGATGAGAATTATTCCGGAGAGCTTGGGTGTAGCTCTCGCCATGACGGTTCCGGCAGGAGAGGAGTTGATGACGACCAGCGTCGTGCAAGGTCTGACGATGATGTTTCAGGATCATGCAGTTAGAGCATATTTGGTCGGTTTGCCGATGACAGGATTCGACCTCATCCTAGGCATGGATTGGCTGACAGAGTTTGGAGCCTCGATAGACTTTCAGAGGAGGATAATGTCTATCAGACCGCCAGGGCAGGAGGCTTTCTTATTTGAGGCAGCTAGGAGGCCGCGGAAGCCTCCTAGGCATGGATTGGCTGACAGAGTTTGGAGCCTCGATAGACTTTCAGAGGAGGATAATGTCTATCAGACCGCCAGGGCAGGAGGCTTTCTTATTTGAGGCAGCTAGGAGGCCGCGGAAGCCCAGATTCATATCTTTCCTGCAGGCCAGGAGGCTAGTGGAGCATGGATGTCAGGCCTTCTTGGTCAGTGTTACCACTTCTGGAGATTCAGCAGGCCCTTCACTAGCTGATGTGGAGGTAGTCAGAGATTATGCAGACGTCTTTCCTGATGACGTAGTGAGAGTTCCACCGGAGCGAGAAGTGGAGTTTTCTATTGAGCTGATGCCAGGGACAGTGCCTATCTCTAAGGCGCCTTATCGATTAGCTCCTACCGAGATGAAGGAGCTTATGGAGCAAATTCAGGAGTTTCTTGATAAGGGGTTCATTCGCCCTAGATTTTCTCCATGGGCGCGCCAGTGTTATTCGTGAAGAAGAAATATGGCAGCATGAGACTGTGCATTGACTACCGGGAGCTGAACAGAGTCACAATGAAGAATAAGTATCCACCCCCGAGGATTGAGGATTTATTTGATCACTTGCAGGGAGTTTCGGTGTTCTCGAAGATTGATCTGAGATCTGGCTATCATCAGCTGAGAGTTAGAGAGGAGGACGTGTCCAAGACTGCTTTTAGGACACACGACGACCACTACGAGTTATTGGTGATGCCGTTTGGCCTGACGAATGTCCCAGCGATTTTCATGGATCTGATGAACATTCAGGCAGTATCTGGATCAGTTCATAATTGTGTTCATCGACGATATTCTGATCTATTAGAGGAGCTTGGAGGAGCACAGAAAGCACTTGCAGATGGCTTTGCAGACTTTTACGGAGCATAGATTGTCTGCCAAGTCCAGCAAGTGCGAGTTTTGGCTGGAGCAGGTGGCTTTCTTAGGGCATATGGTATCAAGAGATGGGATTTCTGTGGACCCATCGAAGGTGGAGGTAGTGCAGAACTGGGGATTCCGAGGAATGCAGCGGAGATTCGTAATTTCTTGGGCTTGGCAGGTTATTATGCAAGTTTATCAAGGGCTTCTCTTCTATCTCAGTGCCCTTGATAGCCTTGACCAAGAAGAATGTAAAGTATGTGTGGAGTCCCGAGTGCCAGAAGAGCTTTGATCAGCTGAAGGAGGCCCTTACTTCAGCACCAGTATTAGCTATGCCAGTGGACCACGAGGAGTTTGTGGTTTACACAGATGCATCTTTGAGAGGTTTGGGAGCAGTTCTGATGCAGGGTGGTAAGGTTATTGCATATGCGTCGAGGCAGCCGAAGAGTTATGAGAAGAACTATCTGACGCACGATTTTGAGCTTGCAGCAATGGTGTTTGCTCTGAAGATTTGGAGGCACTATTTGTACGGCAAGAAGTGTCAGATTTTCACCGACCACAAGAGCCTCAAGTACTTTTTCACGCAGAAGGAGCTAAAAATGAGGCAGCGCAGATGGTTAGAGTTGGTGAAGGTGTGAGGATTGAGAATTTGAAATAGTGATTAATCAGATTTGTATAGGATTAGTCATGAGATTTTATAATTTCGAATTTTCAGATTTCAGATTTCAGACATTAGATTTTGGTGAAGTCTGGTTGATGATTTTCGGATTTCTCCTTGAGATGTTGTGCTTCGAGTTGTAAGCTTCTTTTGGGTGAAATCTGTTTGAGAAATGGAGTTGAATTGGTGAAATTGTGAATGAAATATGATTCCCTAGCGTTTAGAAGTGAACGCCGTCGTTTTGGGTGAGATATGAGTCCCTGGGCATTTGCGTGAGTGGTCGTGAAATTTTAGTGAAACGCTGTCGTTTTGGTGGAGTCTGGTGGAGTGAGAGATCTGTCAAGGAGAGAGATCTGATAGTTGAGTTTGGCGCTAGAAGCTACGCCGTCGTTTCGCGATTTCAGATGTCTCGCTTGAAGATGGGATCTGGTTGGCGGAGTAAGCAGACGTCAACGCGGGTCAACGCTATTGGAGAGTAGAGAGAGATCTGTTAGCGCTAGCGTGTGACATGAGCAGATGTCATGTTGGTCAATTGTGGAGTTGACTTCTGGTGCATTAGCGTGTTCAGATGAGAGATCTGTTTCAGTGGTGTTGAACGCTAGCGAAGGTACGTGTGTAGAGATCTGATTCAGCGATGAGCGTTAGTTATGTTTCAGATGTCTCGGGTGCGACGTCGTTTCGTTCAGTGGTGCGTCGTCGTTTTGGCCAGTGAGCGCTTAGCGTGATTTGAATTGTGCGAGCGGAGGGATCTGATACATGTTAACGTTGGAGCGTTCAGATGTCACCTGTACGATGTCGTTTGGTTTAGCGTTTCAGTGGTGTTGAACGCTAGCGAAGGTACGTGTGTAGAGATCTGATTCAGCGATTGAGCGTTAGTTATGTTTCAGATGTCTCGGGTGCGACGTCGTTTCGTTCAGTGGTGCGTCGTCGTTTTGGCCAGTGAGCGCTTAGCGTGATTTGAATTGTGCGAGCGGAGGGATCTGATACATGTTAACGTTGGAGCGTTCAGATGTCACCTGTACGATGTCGTTTGGTTTAGCGCGTGAGTGTTAGCACTAGCGCTATGAAATCTGATGGGTTTTAAGCGCTGTTCGAGGAATCTGTTTGGCGCTATATAACGATGCAGGGATATGTTTTAGTCGGGATTTGTTTTGTTCGATAGAGATTGAGTAGAGGATTTAAATGCAAGTGTTGAGCAACACTTAGAACATTTTCCACCCGATATTTCTTATCCTCTTCTCTGTTGAAACTCTCGACCGACACTGTTCATTCAAACATTTCTCCGTTAGATTCCCACGTTTCCGGCCTTTGTTTTGGACGATTTTGGTGGCGCTGAACTCCCCTTGTTTAGCTCTTTCGATTCGCTACCCATTTGAGACTCTGAATCGCCGTTGGATAAGAAGTGCGAAGTTGCTGTGTCTTCGTGCCGTGAAGTCTGTAGTTCTCCTTCTAGTTTAATTTTCTGGGTAAGCATTTCTTGTTGTTTTAAGCTTCGGTAGACTTGTAGAACTAGAACAGAGTTCTGACCGTAGGCTGTAATGCTTAGAAGTTCATATTTGAAATAGAATTAAGTTGATTTACGAGGCTTTGTAACAGATTTCAGCTTCCAGGAAGTCTCTGCCGTGTTTGTGAGCCAGGAGAAATTTGGTTGCTTTGGCCGTGTGGTTACCGTACTCTGTTCTTAATCTGTGAGGTAGAATTAAGATGTGGAAGGTATGAATTTGAGCAATTCTGGACAGCTTTGATGCATGAGCATGTGTATATTTCAGGCTGTGAAATCTGGTTGATTTTGATGGCTGTATTTGCGTGAGCCGAATGTGTTTTATTGATTTATTTATGTTTTGTTTCACGTACTGTGACTTGTATGCATTGAGCATTGATTTCTGAATGGCATACATGCATACATCTTGAGCGTGATTGACAGATTGATTGATGACCTGATTGAGAGCCACGTTGTGACTAGCCGACAGATGTGTTGTGCTCGAAAAGTCCGACGCTATCATCGGAGTGGTGACTGCCGGATTCGAGTGTCTACCACCGAGCTGTGATGGGCTGACGGGCCCCGATGATCACGGACCGATGATTTCCACCGGCCGATTGGCTGTGCGTGGTATATAGGCTCGCTTGAGTTGATTTGCCAGTCGATATGTTGGTCTTGATTCCCGATTTCCTTGATAGCCTCATGAATTTCATAGCATTGATTTATAGCATGTTGCATGATTAGCTGGTTTGACAGCTCTTCGTACCGAGGCTTGACCTCGTATTTCTTTTCCTGCTTTATGTTGTTTGGGTCTGTGTTACCCATTTGCAGGATCTCCAGGTAACCAAGCTGGACCGAGTGGAGTGCCAGCTGGTCGATCCCCGTTACCTTGAGTCCCAGTTTATTTATGATATGTATTGAACCGGGGAATGCCCCGTGTTTTACTGTATTGGGGATCTTTATTTGAACTGAGATTTGATGTTACATGTTTTATATGAGTTTGAGTCAACTCTATTTTGATTACGAATATTTTGAATGATGATTTTGAGTTCAAGCCCAAATGATTTCGAAAAATTTTTAAGCCCGATTTTACGCTTCCGTGATTATTTGTTTAATTGTGCTATAATCTCTATTTATTAGCACGGGGCCTGACATTATTGGTATCAGAGCTTAAACTGGGATAAGCTCGATTTCCTTTGATCACAATCGAGTCTAGGCACAGAGTTTCGATTTTATTTTTATTGACTCTGTGATTTATGTGATCTTTTATCTGTCTATGTGATATATCTGCTGTGAAATCTTACCTCTAGACTTGTTTAGATGCCGCCGAGGAGAGGAAGAGGTAGGACGACTAGACGTACCGAGGAGGGGTCTAGGGAAGGTAGCGATGATGATGTTCATCAGGTTGAGAACGTTACTAGACAGATAGGCGAGATGGAGTTGGTTTTAGCTAGGTTTCAGCGGACGAACCCTACGACGTTTTCTGCAACCGAGGGTGGTGCGATGGCTGAGGCTTGGTTAGTTCAGATGGAGGATTTGTTCGATACTCTAGAATACGCTCCCGAGAAGAGACTGAAGCTAGCGGTGTTGCAGCTGAGAGACAATGCGCAGCGCTGGTGGAGAGGTACTTCTCGTATCTCCGTGATAGTGGGGCTGTGATCACTTGGGAGAGCTTTTGTGAGGCGTTCCGATAGGAGTATACCCTGGAGTCCTTCTATAACAGCCGCGAGCGAGAGTTCGACAACCTGAAGCAGGGTAACATGCGAGTGGCTGAGTATGCCCGACAGTTTTCTGCTCTCCTAATCTATGTGCCACACGTAGCCAACCAGGAGAGGACGAAGAGGAACAAATTTCTGAAAGGCTTGAGGCCTGATCTGTACCGGATGGTTTTGTCTGGTTCGCCTGCGACCTATATCGATGCAGTGAACCGAGCGGTGGATATTGAGGAGAGTTTGCTGGAGGAGGATGCTCCGACTCGACTGACTACTGGACGCACCTATCAGCCTGTGCAGGATGCGTCCCAATCTTTTTATTCTCCTCAAGGGTCGCAGCAGCAGACGAATCGCCAAAGGTTTCGACCTCGAGGGAAACAATTTAAGAAGAAGGCGAATTCGAGTTCCTCTGGTTCTGCGAGTTCTGGTTCTGGCAGTGGTTCTGGTAGCATGTCTTGTGGACAGTTCGAAGGAAGGAATCCGACTTCGTAGTGTCGTAGAGTTCAGGGGTTTTGCCATAACTGTGGACAGCCGGGACATTTCAGAGAGTATGTCCTTTGTTGAGGGGTCAGTCTTCAGTTCCTTCGCAGCAGGGATCAGCTGGTGGTTCTTATCAGAGACCGCAGTTTCCTGCCCCTACCCAGCGATCTGGATTCCAACCCCGTGAGCCTTCTAGGTTTGGTGCACCTTCGAGACCCCAGTTCCAGATTCCACAGCAGGCCCAGGCGAACGCTTTTTCGAGAGAGCAGGATGAGGAGACGCCTGCCATAGTGATCGCTGGTACATGCTCTATTTTTGATTATCCTGCGAGAGTTTTATTTGACACTGGTGCATCACACTCTTTTATTTCTGAGATGTTTGTTTGTGAGCATGGGATGAGTTCTTCCCCATTGTGTGATGTTGTTTCCATGTCGACCCCTGCTGGTGTGAGTCTGTGGTCCCACGAAGTGGTGTTGGATTGTGTGCTTCGATTTGATGAGCATGTTTTGGTGTCCAATCTGATTGTTTTGGGAATCAGAGATTTTGATTGCATCTTGGGAATGGATGTATTGCCTAGCTATAAGGCTACTGTTGATTGTTTTCATGGTGTGGTGAGATTCCGCCCTGATTCGGGTGAGAAGTGGGAGTTAAATGGTTCTGATTCACGCTCGAAGATTCCATTGGTGTCCGCCATGGAGATGTTTAGCCTGCTATCGCTGGATAATGCGGGATTCATGATTTATGCATGGTTCTGATTCACGCTCGAAGATTCCATTGGTGTCCGCCATGGAGATGTTTAGCCTGCTATCGCTGGATAATGCGGGATTCATGATTTATGCGCTTGACGTTTCCCAAGAGCCACGATTGCGGTTGAGCGACATTCCTATCGTCCGAGAGTTTCCCGATGTGTTTCCGGATGAGATTTCAGGATTCTCTCCAAGACGTGAGATCGACTTCAGCATTGAATTGGTGTCCGGTACCGCCCCGATTTCTATATCTCCGTATCGGTTGGCGCCAGCAGAGTTGAAAGAGCTGAAGGATTAGTTGACAGATCTCTTGGAGAAGGGCTTCATCAAACCGAGTATGTTGCCTTGGGGAGCTCCGATTCTTTTTGTGAAGAATAAGGATGGGTCTATGAGGATGTGCATGGATTTCCGACAGTTGAATAAGGCGACGGTGAAGAACAAGTATCCTTTGACGAGGATTGATGACTTGTTCGATCAGTTGCAAGGATCGGTCGTATACTTGAAGATTGATTTGCGCTCTGGTTATCACCAGTTGTGGATTAGAGACGCTGATGTGGCGAAGATAGCTTTCCGGACTCGATATGGGCATTATGAGTTTCTGGTCATGCCGTTTGGGTTGACGAATGCCCCAACTGTTTTCATGGATTTGATGAATCGCATCTTCAGCGAGTACATAGATCGGTTCGTTATCATCTTCATAGATGACATCCTAGTGTATTCTAGGAGCATGATAGAGCATAAGGATCATCTCAGATTGGTGTTGCAGAGATTGAGAGACTCGCAGTTGTACGCCAAGTTCAGCAAGTGCGAATTTTGGCTTGATCGAATTGTCTTTTTGGGTCATGTGATTTCAGCGCAAGGGATTTCGGTGGATCCGGGTAAGGTCGAAGCAGTTCTTAACTGGGAGAGACCTAGGAACGTTTCCGAGATCCGCAGCTTTTTGGGATTGGCTGGCTATTACAGGCGTTTTATCGAGAAGTTCTCTTCGATAGCCAGGCCTCTGACTCAGTTGACTCAGAAGGATAGAAAGTTCATTTGGACTGAGGAATGCGAGTACAGTTTTCAGACGTTGAAGGAGAAGTTGACTACTGCTCCTGTTTTGGCTCTACCATTTGGATCCGGAGGATTCGTTGTGTGCTCCGATGCTTCTCTCAATGGTTTGGGATGTGCTCTGATGCAGAACGGGTATGTGATCGCCTATGCGTCTCGACAGTTGAAGCCTCAAGAGACGAGGTACCCTGTTCATGATTTGGAGTTGGCTGCGATAGCCTGAAATATATCTTCACGCAGTCTGATCTGAATATGAGGCAACGACGTTGGATGGAATTGCTCAAAGACTTTAACTGTGAGATTCAGTATCAGCCTGGGCGGATGAACTCGGTTGCCGATGCCTTGAGTAGGAAGACCCAGCCTGCGATGCTTTCGTTTTTGACTGTCTCAAAAGTCTACGAGCAGTTAAGTACTTCTGGTTGGCGGTTCAAACCGGGTGATCAGTACTTTATGGTTTCTTTGATCCAAGTAGAACCGCATATTGTGAGTGACATCAGGGAGGCGCAGAGGACTGACCCATATATTCATGAGTTGAAGATTAAAGCCCGAAGTGGTCAGTCTGATGATTTCTCTATTACTTCTGATGGATGTCTGAGATTTCGAGGAAGACTGGTGGTTTTGAACTTGATCGATTTGAAAGAGACCATCATGAATGAAGCGCATTGTAGTCAGTACAGTGTGCATCCTGGCGAGAGAAAGATGTACCATGACTTGAAGTCTCATTACTGGTGGGCAGGTATGAAGAGCGAAATCTCGGGTTTTGTTGCTAGACGTCTGAATTGCCAGCAGGTCAAGGCTGAGAGAATGAGACCTGGTGGATTGCTACAGAGTTTGGAGGTTCCCCAATGGAATTGGGAGAACATCGCCATGGATTTTGTGACTCATCTACCTCGATCGAGTAGGGGATGTGATGCTATTTGGATGCTGATTGATCGACTCTCGAAGTCAGCCCATTTTATTCCCTATGATGTGAGGTGTTCGATGAAGAAAATGGCGAAACTGTACATCGACCATGTGGTTAGATTGCATGGAGTTCCTGTTTCGATAGTGTCTGATAGAGATCCAAGGTTCACTTCTCGTTTCTAGAAGAGTCTGCAAGCAGCGATGGGTTCGAGATTGGCTATGAGTACAGCCTATCACCCACAGACAGATGGCCAGTCTGAGTGGACCATTCAGACTTTAGAGGATATGCTGCGTGCAGTTGTGATGGATTTTAGTGGTGGCTGGCTGGATTCTTTGTCCTTGGTTGAGTTTTCGTACAACAACAGCTACCAGGTGACTATCGGGATGGCTCCGTTTGAAGCATTGTATGGTCGTAAGTGCAGATCTCCGATTTGTTGGGAAGAAGTTGGTGAGAAACAGCTTTCTACCCCTGAATTTGTGCAGCATATGAAGGATCAGGTTGATTTGATTTGGAGTAGAATGAAAGCTGCTCAAGACCGTTTCTCCAGCTATGCTAACAGAAGACGCAGACCTTTGGAGTTTGAGGTTAGCGATCGAGTATTTCTCAAAGTTTCTTCTTTCAATAGCGTTATGCGATTCAGATTTAAAGGCAAATTAGCTCCTAGATTCGTTGATCCCTTCGAGATTGTGGAGCGGATTGGACAGTTGGCTTATAGATTGCAGCTGCCTGATGAGTTAGCAGCGATACATGACGTTTTTCATGTGTCAATGTTGAGGAAATATGAGCCAGATCCGTCCCATGTTTTGAGAACCGATGAAGTTGAGCTAGATTCTGCCTGGAGCTATGTGGAATATCCAGTGCAGATTCTGGATAGAAAGGAGAAGCAGCTGAGGAACAAAGTGATTCCGTTGGTGATGGTCCAATGGAGTAAGCATGGCCGAGAAGAAGCAACCTAGGAGGTTGAGTAGAAGATGAGACAGGATTGGCCTCATCTATTTGAGCACTGACCGTGTGAATTCCAGGTAATTTCTAAGCTTTGATTCGAGCTTGTTCAGATGTTGCGTTTGATCTGAATGTTTGCTTGATTTTCTTCCCTGTGTTTGCCTTTGATTTCGAGGACGAAATGTCTTAAGGTGGGGAGAATGTGAGGATTGAGAATTCGAAATAGTGATTAATCGGATTTGTATAGGATTAGTCACGAGATTTTATAATTTTGAATTTTCAGATTTCAGATTTCAGACTTTAGATTTTGGTGAAGTCTGGTTGATGATTTTCGGATTTCTCCTTGAGATGTTGTGCTTCGAGTTGTAAGCTTCTTTCGGGTGAAACCTATTAAATGGAGTTGAATTGGTGAAATTTTGAATGAAATCTGATTCCCTAGAGTTTAGAAGTGAACGCCGTCGTTTTGGGTGAGATCTGAGTCCCTGGGCGTTTGCGTGAGTGGTCGTGAAATTTTAGTGAAACGCTGTCGTTTTGGTGGAGTCTGGTGGAGTGTGAGATCTGCCAGGGAGAGAGAGAGATCTGATAGTTGAGTTTGGCGCTAGAAGCTACGCCGTCGTTTCGTGATTTCAGATGTCTCGCTTGAAGATGGGATCTGGTTGGCGGAGTAAGCAGACGTCAACGCGGGTCAACGCTCTTGGAGAGTAGCGAAAGATCTGTTAGCGCTAGCGTGTGACATGAGCAGATGTCATGTTGGTCAATTGCGGAGTTGACTGCTGGTGCATTAGCGTGTTCAGATGAGAGATCTGTTTCAGTGGTGTTGAACGCTAGCGAAGGTACGTGTATAGAGATCTGATTCAGCGATGAGCGTTAGTTATGTTTCAGATGTCTCGGGTGCGACGTCGTTTTGTTCAGTGGTGCATCGTCGTTTTGGCTAGTGAGCGCTTAGCATGATTTGAATTGTGCGAGCGGAGGGATCTGATACATGTTAACGTTGGAGCATTCAGATGTCACCTGTATGATGTCGTTTGGTTTAGCGCGCGAGTGTTAGCACTAGCGCTATGAAATCTGATGGGTTTTAAGCGCTGTTCGAGGAATCTGTTTGGCGCTATATAACGATGCATGGATCTGTTTTAGTCGAGATTTGTTTTGTTCGATAGATATTGAGTAGAGGATTTAAATGCAAGTGTTGAGCAACACTTAGAACATTTTTCCACCCGATATTTCTTATCCTCTTCTCTGTTGAAACGCTCGACCGACACTGTTCATTCGAACATTTCTCCATTAGTTTCCCATCGTTTCCAGCCTTTGTTTTGGACGATTTTGGTGGCTGAACTCCCCTTGTTTAGCTCTATCGATCGCTACCTATTTGAGACTCTGAATCGTCGTTGGAGAAGAAGTGCGAATTTGCTGTGTCTTCGTGCCGTGAAGTCTGTAGTTCTCCTGCTAGTTTAAGCTTCTGGGTAAGCGTTTCTTGTTGTTTTAAGCTTCAGTAGACTTGTAGAACTAGAACAGAGTTCTGACCATAGGCTGTAATGCTTAGAAGTTCAGATTTGAAATAGAATTAAGCTGATTTACGAGGCTTTGTAACAGATTTCAGCTTCCAGGAAGTCTCTGCCGTGTTTGTGAGCCAGGAGAAATCTGGTTGCTTTGGCCGTGTGGTTGACGTACTCTGTGCTTAATCTGTGAGCCGTGTGGTTGACGTACTCTGTGCGTTAATCTGTGAGGTAGAATTAAGCTTGTGGAAGGTACGAATTTGAGCAATTCTGGACAGCTTTGATGCATGAGCATGTGTATATTTCAGGCTGTGAAATCTGGTTGATTTTGATGGCTGTATTTGCGTGAGCAGAATGTGTTTTATTGATTGATTTATGTCCTGTTTCACGTACTGTGACTTGTATGCATTGAGCATTGATTTTTGAATGGCATACATGCATACATCTTGAGCGTGATTGACAGATTGATTGATGACCTGATTGAGAGCCACGTTGTGACTGGCCGACAGATGTGTTGTGCTCGAAAAGTCCAACGCTATCATCGGAGTGGTGACTGCCGGATTCGAGTGTCTACCACTGAGCTGTGATGGGCTGACGGGCCCCGATGATCACGGACCGATGATTTCCACCGACCGATTGGCTGTGCGTGGTATATAGGCTCGCTTGAGTTGATTTGCCAGTCGATATGTTGGTCTTGATTCCCGATTTCCTTGATAGCCTCATGAATTTTATAGCATTGATTTATAGCATGTTGCATGATTAGCTGGTTTGACAGCTCTTCGTACCAAGACTTGACCTCGTATTTCTTTTCCTACTTTGTGTTGTTTGGGTCTGTGTTACCCATTTGCAGGATCTCCAGGTAACCAAGCTGGACCGAGTGGAGTGCCAGCTGGTCGATCCCCGTTCCCTTGAGTCCCACTTTATTTATGATATGTATTGAACCGCGAAATGCCCCATGTTTTATTGTATTGGGGATCTGTATTTGAATGAGATTTGATGTTACCTGTTTTATATGAGTTTGAGTCAACTCGTATTTTGATTACGAATTGATGGTCCCAGAAATAGGATCACTAAGCAAATAGGAGTTCAGAAGGGGGGGTTGAATGAACTCCTTCGATTTTTCTATTTCAAAACTCTTTTAAAATGTTTGAATCTCAGTTTTATGCAAACTTCTCAGCCAACAATATATGTGCGGAAATAGGCTGATTGGTTTGTGAACAATGAACAATGCGCAACAGTAAATAAATGTTGTATGTAAAAGATTGAGTCAAGAGTTTGTTTCTGGAAGTTCGGATATCAATATCCTACGTCTCCCCTTTTTCCTCCTCGGAAGGTAGCACTAAAAGACTTTGATGTGAGTAGCCTTTCTACAAACACCCGATCCCGTAACCCGCAGCTACGAGAACTCCTAGCGCTTTACAACACTTCACGCAGACTTCGCTGCTGGTTTTTACAAGACTTTGAACGTTTTTCGAACTTCTTAACCAAGACAGTTCGTTACAGACTCTATCAAATATATCAATGAAAACACGTATTTAGAGACTGTAAATATCTTCTGGTTTCAACAATGAACAACCAGAAGATTGACTCGAATGTTTTTCTAATGAAGATCAAACGATAAGTTCTTCGATTCTTGAGCTTTTTGAAGATATCAACGAAGTGAAAGCTCTGTATAGATTTTGGCAGCGTTACAGCAATAGATAATAAGCGAAGTGTGTCTTCTTCAACACTGCTGCTGATATTTATAGGCTTCGACTGCGACGGTCATATTAATTCTCCAAAGGAAAATGAATCCCGTTTGAATTACTGCCAAAATAGTACACCGTAATTCCTGCTCCACTGCAAGGTAAATTGCTCATCGACAGAGCCAATTTGTCTTCTTTCCATATCTGTGCAAGCATGGAGAAACGGCCTCTGTACACTGTACTATTTACCCAAAATAGTACCTAACTTGTCTCCTCAATTCCAGGCAACTGTACGATCGTACAAATCTTTTCCTTATGAGCAAACGATCGAATTTGAATCAGTTGAGCTTGCGCCTGAAATAAGTTTGGTAACCAGCACTATCTTCATCGTCGTTGTCAAGATGTTTCGACTGGAAAAACGCTTGGAAGAATATACCTGCTGAAATGCATATGCGTTTTTCCATCTGCTGATTCCTTTTAAGCGATAAAACGATGTCGTGTCAACTTATTTAAGTGACGCCGTTTTATTATCTTTGTAAAGCAGCTGCTGGTTGAAGTCACTGTAGCTGTCTGCTGATATGCTTTAAACAAAGCATCTGCTGATATGTCAAGGGAATGCTTCTGCTGAATTGTTTAAGTCAATCAATACGCTGTCGTTCCAACTTAACCAAAACGCTGTCGTTGCAACTTAATCAAACACTGTCGTACCGCAATCTTCAACAAATATACTTAACCAACTACTGATCTCTTCAAGAAAGTATCTGCTGATTACTTCATCTGCTGATGCGAAACTGTGCACTCCAACGACGTCGTTCTAACTTATCAAAACACTGTTGTTTAGACCTTTTTAGAAAAAACACGCTGAAAACTCAAATCGGTACCTGCTGATCGAGACAACAACATCTGCTGAATGCTCTTCAATGAAGTATCTGCTGAATCTCTCTGAATACAAATCAACCACTGAAAGCATACCAACTGCTGAATTCGCTACTGTAGATAAAAATATTCCTGCGACAACCGATTGTCCAATAGCATCTTGTCTTATTTTTGTTATCACCAAAACTTATAAATATTGTCCTAACAATTTCCCCCTTTTTGGTGATGACAAAACTTCAGCAGCCGAGACAAAAGATATGCAAAAATAAATTGCACACTATCTGCTGGAAAACAAATTTTATTAACCAACAAAATTGTACAAAAGATGTGTACAAGAATTATCAGCAGAAAAGAAAATCTAATCTCTTATTCTTCTTTTCAACGACCTTGCCTCTCTTCTTCTTCTTTCTCTGTCTCGCTCTGCTGCATCTTGTCTCTCTAATAAAGCTCTGTTGGCATCAGCATCGAGAACTGTATGAACAATGCGTCGCTGAGCCATTTCAACTCTTTGCTCAAAAGTTGGAGTCACAGCACTGCCTTCTTTTTGAATATTCGCAGGCTGTTGAAGTCCTCGGCTGTCACTTTCCCCCTTTTTGTCAGCACTGCCCCTATGAATATAATCAACAAGCTCACTTAGCTGGGCATGAATAACATTATGATTTTCCTGTGCTGAACTCTGGAATTCGAGAAGCTGATGGGAAAGGGCTTCCTTGGTGGCCTCAGCATCCTTTTGAATAGCATTTAAGCGAGAGGCCATCATGTCCACTTTGGCATTAACTGCTTGCACTTCTTGTCGAACATCCGCTAGTCCTTGAAAAATAGAAGCATTCTGAGCTAGGACATTTTTGCGAAATTCATTGAAGCGAATAGTGTGGACATCATCGAGAGTGCGGACTTCTTGTCGTGCTCCATGAGATAAATTTCTGAATATATCTGCTTGATCCCTCAGGGAGTCACACACGCTCTGCTCGATTTTATGCAGCCTGGATGAAATGTCACTCTGAGATACAAACATCTGTTCTGAAAGAGCGGCTTGGAAATCAGCAAAAGCAGCAGAGAGATCTTGAGAAATAGGAGGTCGAGAAGACGCAGTAGAATCTACATCAGTCTGATCAAAGCGCAGTGAAGAAGAACTATCAGGAGAGATAGGAGAAGATGGACGCTGATCCAAAGAGAACTGTACACTCGGAACAACTGTCGGAGCAATCTGTACACTACGAAAAGTTATTCGATCCAACGCGATTGAAGAGAGAAAATCTGAAATATCTGCTGTAGACAAACTGCTAAACAAACTGTACTGAATGTGAACTGAGCAAAACTGAGACAAACGAAGAGTAAACACCGTCGGCTGGCGAGAGGCAAAACAAGAATCGGTCTCAACAATCTCTAAAGCTCTACAGAAGTTGATGGAGCCAACTGGTAATAATCTTCGATAAGCACAAAAATCAGTCACCTCCAAACAAACATCCGCCCATCTCTTCTTCATCAGCCTAAAAAACACACTCATTGAAGGTAGAGTGTCATCAAATTGCCGCTGACGAGGAACTTCAGTAGAAATAACCATCCGGCGAATCTTAACCCATCGATCAGCACAAGGAACAACAATCCACTCTCCATTGACATATAACATAGTTCTAATTCAGCATCGGGATGGAGTGTGGGTGTTGTTTCTAGCAATGATGGCGCCTCGATCTCTGGGGCTCCCCTCAAAAATTTTGGAACAACAGGGATTAGTCCATGTAAGACCATGAATGCGCGCCTGCTTCGCCAATTCATCCAAGAAAGAAAGATGGAGGTCCGAGAGTAGCTCTATTACTTGGATATCTACCGCCGAAGATCCTTGTCCAGGAGCAAAATTGGCCCTCCACGCGTCCAAAAACTTCCACACCAAAACTGTTCTATACTTCAGCAAAATATAAAATTTCCGCTGAATGGCTACCTGAGGAGACTCTGTTTCTCCCCAGTACAAAACTTGTTCTTCCTTTTTGTACATCTCCTCAATATTAATCGAAGCCAGTTTCTTCAGGCTGAAATAATGAAAGAATTTAGCGACCTCATCAATTACCTGTGCCCGCAAATTCACAAGCAATTCGATGTCTGCACAAATCAAAGAATAATGCTCCTTAGCAGGATTGCCCTTAACAGGGTCTTTCTCCACCAAAATATCTTTCCCTTTATCTTCAGCAGGAATGCAAGAAGACGATTTAGAAACCAGGCCCACTTAGAAACGCCTGGAATATTTATCGATTTGCCCATCGTAATCTTAGTAATCTCCATGCTGGAAGAGGGCAGAGGAATGTCGACTGGAATCGTCAAAAGAATATCATCCAGCGACATTCGCTCATCATCACTGAGCATATCATCTGCAGAGATTGGAGCCACAGATTCTTGGACCTGCTGATCGCCATCAGCAGGGGCAACATCCACAGTTGCTACGTCTTCATCAGTGTCACTCGCAGTGACCACTGGACGTTCAGCTTCCCATCGCGCAACAAGATCTTCATATGGAAGATCAAACCAATGCTTTTCTTCAGCGACAGCTGGTTGAGCTGTATCAGCAGGTGCATCAGCTGCTTGAGTTTCATCAAGCACCTGCTAAATTATCAAATCCACATCATCAGCAGATGGGCACCTTGGCTCCTCAACTGCTGATGGCTCCGCTACTTGTTGAATCGGTATAGCCTCTTCTGCGACCGCTACCAACTCCATGGTAGAAATAGAAGAAATAGATTTCTTCTTGATTGTCCTCTTCCTCTTAGGAACTGCTGCGCCAACATCAGCAGCAGGTCTCTTCTTCGAGACAGCCCGTTGCTTTACTGCCTCAGTAATTTCTTCAGCACCGTCTCGATCATTGATGGAGACAAAACGATGCACGGTCTTCTTAGTGAGGACCTTGGAGGCTGGGAACTCTGAGGACTCACCCAACTCCAGAGAAGGAAAAGTCGCCAGCAACAGACTGATTTGAATGGCAAACCCTTTGTCTTGCTTGGACCCTGGAGATACCATCTTCTTCAAATACTGAACAAAAACTTAGCCCAGTTCATTCTTATACTACAAACAACCGCCATCATCAACGAAAACTTCTCAACCGTAATAGTATTGAAGGACCCGGCCTTCACAGAAATAGCCTTCGCCATTATATCACAAAGAAGGCGATACTCAAACTTCATCTGGTTCTTTCGTCCTAACAAACTGATAGGCTCACCAGACAAAGAAACTATGCTCCTCGCATCAAAAATCGCATCCTTAGGCATCTCAGAGAGATCCCTCAACCCATCAACCGGAAGCTCAAAAGTCTCTGCAAACAGCTGCTCAGAAATCTCGACGATAACCCCATCTACCGAGCTAACCACCAATCCATCTCTCACACGCCCATTAGCAAAGAACTCCACAAGGGCTTCCTCATACACCACCGGAGAACAGCCCAAAAATCCTTGTAAACCAGAAGCAACAAGAGCTTGGAACATCAAAACCATCCCTGGTTCATCCAATACCAGAACGGAAGCTCAAAAGTCTCTGCAAACAGCTGCTCAGAAATCTCGACGATAACCCCATCTACCGAGCTAACCACCAATCCATCTCTCACACGCCCATTAGCAAAGAACTCCACAAGGGCTTCCTCATACACCACCGGAGAACAGCCCAAAAATCCTTGTAAACCAGAAGCAACAAGAGCTTGGAACATCAAAACCATCCCTGGTTCATCCAATACCAGAACGGAGTCAAAGTCAACATGAACGGAGTTGCTGTAGAAAGAAGCGGCCATTGCTAACAATAGATGATTGAGAATAACACCTGTAAAATCTTTGCAAGGAAAAAATATGCGCACAAGAGAAATTCGAGAGAGCAAATAAGCAAGGTAAACGAGAATGAACAGTCATACGGTAAATAAGTAAAGAATGCAAAGAGTTTGGAGAGAGAAAAATGTTGATGTGACTGTTTGCATGGTAAGACACGTGTCAACCATCCGTTAGCGCGTACAATTTTGAAAAAGATTTGAAAATTTTCAAAAGGTTATGATCGTACGGTGAAAAGCATTTTCCAAAATTTTACGCAAATAAAGTACAAAAAATAGATAACTTCGCGCCAAAGGTATATAGTCACAACTGCTGATACAGTAAGTGTAAAAACACTACTGCTGATTCGATATTGCACTGAGGGTGGCAAGTGCTGATAACTTATAAGCACCAGCAGTATACACGCAACTGCTGAGTATGTCCAGCAGCAACATGTTCTGCTGACGTCACGCTTATTAAATCAGCACCTGGTTCCCCCTACGACTAATATACTCCAAACGCAGGAAACGCTTATTTCAGCAGGTAGGCTAGTCGTTCCCCCTGAACAACAAACCTGCTGCTGATTTAAGCAATGGCTTATCAACCTGCAAAAGCGTTAGTACACAAACGATCAAGGCAATTCAAGAAGACCTAAAGAGTTTCTAAAATAAGAAAACTTAGCGTCCGGCAGAGGCTTTGTGAAAATATCAGCTACTTGCTGCTCAGTTGACACATATTCCAGCCGAAAATCCTTCTTTAGCACGTGGTCTCTTATAAAGTGATGCCTTATGTCGATGTGCTTGGTTGGTGAATGCAGCGAACTTGTAAGCCTAAGATGAATGTCAGCTCCCCCATCATGCTCATCTCAAACTTGTCCTGCATCAATTTAGAAAACTTCTTGCACAGTTTGGGGTTAGTTGACCCAAAAATAATATCATCAACATATATTTGAAAAAGAAAGACGTGATCATCCTTAACAAATTTAAACAACGTCTTATCAACTGTTCCTATTGTGAAATGATGTTCAAGTAGGAAGTTTGTGAGTGTATCATACCAAGCTCTGGGTGCTTGTTTCAACCCATATAGAGCCTTGTCTAGTTTGTAAACAAACTCTGGATTTGTATGATCAACAAAGCCAGGAGGTTGTGCAACATACACTTCCTCTGTCAAGACGCCATTAAGAAAAGCACTCTTGACATCCATCTGAAAGACTTTAAAGTCTTTATATGCAGCATATGCAAGAAACATGCGTATGGCTTCTAATCTAGCTACTGGTGCAAAAGTTTCATCAAAATCTATTCCTTACATTTGTCTAAATCCTTGTGCAACCAACCTAGCCTTATTTCTTGTACTATTCCATCTTCATTCAGTTTGTTTCTAAAGACCCAACGAGTTCCTATGACTGAATGATTTTTAGGTCTAGGTACAAGTTTCCATACTTCATTACGTGCAAATTGATTTAACTCTTCTTGCATAGCTTCTATCCAACTTGGGTCAGCTAAGGCTTCATCTATTACCTTAGGTTCTATATGCGAAAGAAAAGCAGCATCAAAATGATCATACTGAGATAGCTGGCCTCTAGTGCGAACAGGGGATTCAAAATTACTATGACTTGCTCAGGTGGATGATTATTATTCCACCGAAGATCAAGTCCAATGGGATTTGATTGTTGTTGTTCCCCCTGTGTTGCTGGATAATTTGCAGCTATTGGATCAGCAGACGCCAATTGATTTGAATCGCTAGCTTGTGCGTCTGCTTCCTGCTGGTAGGAAGTACTCGCTGCTGATGCATCAGCAGGTAGACTTGATGCGCTAGGTTCTGATTGTCCAGCAGGTAGCCTTAATGCTTGTTGAATATCTCTTGCGACTGGTTGATCAGCAGGAGATACTACTTGACAATTTCTCGCGACTGGTTGTTCAGCAGATGAACTTGATGCTATTTGCGAATTGCTTCCTGCTGGTTGGCCAGTCGATGGTTGAGGGTCGTCTGCTGGTATATTAGCTTGATTCTTCGACGCTTCTTCTCCAGCAGTTGGTGCACTAGTAATTCGATCCTGCTGATCCAAGTTAGTTAAATCAATAACAACTGGATTACCTGCTGGATCTTGTTGAACATTGTCGCGCATTGTGACCACTGCTGGTTGTTCCCCCTCAGCTGATTCTCATGGTGCCACGTCATTGTCTGAGTCGTCAAGACTTGTTGATTCTAAACGTGAGCATAAATCGTGAAGACTTGCAGCTGAGTTGGACTTGAAGCTAGTTTCATCAAATACTACGTGAGCAGTTTCCTCAAAATTTAAGCTTCTGCTGTTGAACACTCTATAAGCTTTGCTTACTGCTGAATATCCCAAGAAGATACCTGCATCAGATTTTGGTTCAAAAGCTGTTAGATGCTTCTTGCCATTGTTGTGAATGAAACATTTGCATCCAAACACCCTGAAATAAGAAATATCAGGCTTCTTGCTATTCCAGATCTCATAGGGCGTTTTATCAACCATCCTATTTATCATTGATCTGTTTTGAGTGTAGCAAGCTGTATTAACTGCTTCTGCCCAAAATTTTTGAGAAATACCAGAGTAAGCAATCAAAGATCTAGCAGCCTCTTTAAGAGTGCGGTTTCTCCTTTCAGCCAACCCGTTTTGCTGAGGAGTTCTTGCTGCTGAAAGCTCATGCTTAATTCCTAAGTCTTCCAAATAAGAAGTCAATTTAAAATTTAGAAACTCAGTACCGCGATCACTTCTTATCCGGTTGACAGAACAAGATCTATCATTTTGTAAACGTTTCAAAAGCCTAATCAACTGGTCAGC
>KV007515.1:233563-244372 GCA_001598015.1 Dorcoceras hygrometricum
GTGCTGGTCTTTTGAGTTTTGGTTTCATACTTTGATCATATTGATCTCTCCTCTGCTGAAACTTTTTCCAACCCGATTTAACCTTCTTCGAGTTATGCCACGACTGGTTAGGAACAAATGGTTTTGACTAGCTTTCGCTTTGTCTTTATCCAGTCTGTTCTTTAGCCAGTTAGGCTTGAACCTCTCAGGTTTTGAAAAGCCGATACCAGCTTTTCCATTTTCGCTCAGCTTTGAAGTGTTCTGATTATCATACTTCACCGACTCAAGGCAGTTATGCATCATGTCAGCCTTGATAAAGCTCATTTTATTGAACTTGTCATAGGCTGATCGTGATTGAGTACTTGACTCTCCTTCACAGAACTCACTATTTTGAATCCAATACCAGTCTTATCACTGGCTTGCTTTTGGTTTTCACATATCTTTTGGAGAGTAAGATTAGCCTTGTTCCAGGAGCTCATTTCTACAGTCGATTTATTGACTTCAGCCTTGAGCTCGCTGATCTCATTTCTCAACAACTCATTCTCTGCTTGTAGCTTACTCAACTCAGTTTTTAGAATGTCAGCATCCTCTAGTTCATCAGAACTTGATTCAGCTGAACTACTCTTTAAACTCATGTTTTCAGCCTTAGCTTCCTCGAATGAATGAGAAAGCTTCCGGTACTCTTTTACCATGTCATTAAGTGCTATGACAAGGTCATCACGTGTAAATTCAACATTAGAAAAATCAAATACCTCATCTTCATCTGTTTGGTCAGCCATGAAGCAGTGAACCTCCTCTTGTTCACTATCGCTTGAAGATGAGCTGCTGCTGGATGAATCTGAGTCGCTATCAGCCCAACTTTTGGTGCTTTCTTCAGCAACCAACACTTTGCGATCATGCTTGCGACTGAATCTTTTGTTGCTGCTGGTCTTCATCTTTCTGTCGCTTGATCTTTCTTTGAACTTGTCCTTGGATTTATCCTTGGACCTATCAACAGTTCTTTCATTATCTTCCTCATCACGTTTGTATCGCTCTTCTTTCCTGTAGCGATCGTCAGCTCTTCTATCATCTCGCTTGTATCTATCGTCTTTCTTGGGTCTGTTGCAATCAGCAGCAAAATGACCTGGACGATCAGAATTATAGCATTTCAAATCAGAAGAGACTTTATCAGATTTGTTAAAATTATTGAAAGAAGTAGAAGGGTTGAAAGATCTTCTCAGGTATTTCCCAAACTTCTTAACGAAGAGGGACATGACGTCATCAGAGAGTTGATCTGCTGATTTGCTCGTCCTTGGAGAGCATGGTTCAGCAGTTGTAGCAGCAAGAGCTTTCGTAGGCTGGGAGGTTGAAGGCGCTTCTGATCTGGTTTCGAGCTCAAACTCATAGGCCTTTAGATTTGCAAATAAATCATGGAGCTCCATTTTGTTGAGGTCCTTTGATTCCCTCATAGCCATGGTTTTCACATCCCACTCTCTGGGCAGGGCTCTCATCACTTTTAGCACCAACTCCCGGTTTCTATATTCTTTTCCCAAGCTATTCAACTCGATGATGATAGCACTGAAGCGCTCGTCGAATTCAGTCATTGTTTCGCCGTCTTTCATCTTGATTGCTTCATATTTTTGCTGAGCCACTGTCAGCTTGTTATCTTTCGTTTCATCGCTTCCTTCACATATTTGGACAAGCTTTTCCCATATTTCTTTTGTTGTGGCGCAGGTCTTGATTTTGCTGAACATATTTTTGTCTTTGTCCAGCGTTTTGTATAGAATGTCCCTGGCCACGTTGTCCAAGTTTGCTTTCTTCTTGTCATCATTGGTGTACTCGTGTCTTGCTTTCTCGAGAAATTGAGCCTCGCCATTTGACACAGAAAACGCAAGATTTGGCTTCATAATCTTCAAAGGCCCATCAGTGATGACATTCCACATTTCATCATCCATTGCAGCAAGATGCGCCTGCATGCGAATCTTCCAGTCATCATATTCATCTCTGGAGAACAAAGGAATCTTCTGAGATTTCCCGCTCTGATACCACTTGATGGTCTCAGAAATAGGATCACTAAGCAAATAGGAGTTCATAAGGGGGGGGGTTGAATGAACTCCTTCGATTTTTCTATTTCAAAACTCTTTTAAAAAGTTTGAATCTCAGTTTTATGCAAACTTCTCAGCCAACAATATATGTGCGGAAATAGGCTGATTGGTTTGTGAACAATGAACAATGCGCCACAGTAAATAAATGCTGTATGTAAAAGATTGAGTCAAGAGTTTGTTTCTGGAAGTTTGGATATCAATATCCTACGTCTCCCCTTCTTCCTCCTCGGAAGGTAGCACTAAAAGACTTTGATGTGAGTAGCCTTTCTACAAACACCCGATCCCGTAACCCGCAGCTACGAGAACTCCTAACGCTTTACAACACTTCACGCAGACTTCGCTGCTGGTTTTTACAAGACTTTGAACGTTTTTCGAACTTCTTAACCAAGACAGTTCGTTACAGACTCTATCAAATATATCAATGAAAACACGTATTTAGAGACTGTAAATATCTTCTGGTTTCAACAGTGAACAACCAGAAGATTGACTCGAATGTTTTTCTAATGAAGATCAAACGATAAGTTCTTCGAGTCTTGAGCTTTTTGAAGATATCAACGAAAGTGAAAGCTCTGTATAGATTTTGGCAGCGTTACAGCAATAGATAATAAGCGAAGTGTGTCTTCTTCAACACTGCTGCTGATATTTATAGGCTTCGACTGCAACGGTCATATTAATTCTCCAAAGGAAAATGAATCCCGTTTGAATTACTGCCAAAATAGTACACCGTAATTCCTGCTCCACTGCAAGGTAAATTGCTCATCGACAGAGCCAATTTGTCTTCTTTCCATATCTGTGCAAGCATGGAGAAACGGCCTCTGTACACTGTACTATTTACCCAAAATAGTACCTAACTTGTCTCCTCAATTCCAGGCAACTGTACGATCGTACAAATCTTTTCCTTATGAGCAAACGATCGTATTTGAATCACTTGAGCTTGCGCCTGAAATAAGTTTGGTAACCAGCACTATCTTCATCGTCGTTGTCAAGATGTTTCAACTGGAAAAATGCTTGGAAGAATATACCTGCTGAAATGCATATGCGTTTTTCCATCTGCTGATTCCTTTTAAGCGATAAAACGATGTCGTGTCAACTTATTTAAGTGACGCCGTTTTATTATCTTTGTAAAGCAGCTGCTGGTTGAAGTCACTGTAGCTGTCTGCTGATATGCTTTAAACAAAGCATCTGCTGATATGTCAAGGGAACGCTTCTGCTGAATTCTTTAAGTCAATCAATACGCTGTCGTTCCAACTTAACCAAAACGCTGTCGTTGCAACTTAATCAAACGCTGTCGTACCGCAATCTTCAACAAATTTACTTAACCAACTGCTGAACTCTTCAAGAAAGTATCTGCTGATTACTTCATCTGCTGATGCGAAACTGTGCACTCCAACGACGTCGTTCTAACTTATCAAAACGCTGTCGTTTAGACCTTCATAGCAAAAACACGCTGAAAACTCAAATCGGTACCTGCTGATCGAGACAACAACATCTGCTGAATGCTCTTCAATGAAGTATCTGCTGAATCTCTCTGAATACAAATCAACCACTGAAAGCATACCAACTGCTGAATTCGCTACTGTAGATAAAAATATTCCTGCGACAACCGATTGTCCAATAGCATCTTGTCTTATTTTTGTTATCACCAAAACTTATAAATATTGTCCTAACACGAATATTTTGAATGATGATTTTGAGTTCAGGCCCAAATGATTTCGAAAAATTTTTAAGCCCGATTTTACGCTTCCGTGATTATTTGTTTAATTGTGCTATAATGTTTATTAGCACGGGGCCTGACAGAAGGACTATGACTGTGATATTAGCTACCATCCGGGTAAGGCTAATGTAGTGGCAGACGCTTTGAGTCGGAAGACTACAGTAGTGGCGTGTTTGTCAGTTGAGAGGCCACTACAGACTGAGATTCAGAGATTCGGCCTAGAGTTCTATGCAGGAGGCTGTGCGCCGAGTTTAGCAGCGCCACTATTAAGCCGACTCTTTGGGAGTGGATCAAAGAGGGCCAGGCCTCCGATGAGCAGTTACAGCAATGGAGGCAGCGTGATGAGGATAGAGGCGATGTCTGTATACAGTTGAGGATGGGATAGTCCATTTCAGAGGCCGGATGTGGGTGCCGAGTACTGGGCAGTTGAGAGCCGAGATCTTATCTGAGGCTCATGCATCGACGTACTCCATCCATCCAGGGAGTACAAAGATGTACAGAGATTTGCAGACCTTGTACTGGTGGATAGGGATGAATAAAGACATCGGGAGATTCGTGTCTGAGTGCTTGACCTGTCAGCAGGCCAAGGCAGAGCATCAGCGACCAGCGGGGTTGTTACAGCCACTTCCCATTCCCGAGTGGAAGTGGGAGCATATCACAATGGATTTTGTGGTTGGATTGCCCAGGAGTCCCAGAGGGTTCACGGATATATGGGTGATTGTGGACAGACTCACCAAGTCAGCGCATTTCCTACCGGTGAAGACTACTTTCACCCTGACGCAGTACACAGAGCTTTATATCGGAGAGGTGGTCAGACTGCATGGCTTACCAGTCTCGATAGTGTCGGTCAGAGACACTAGATTCACATCTACGTTCTGGAGGATCTTACATGATGCCTTGGGGATGAGATTGTCGTTCAGCACAGCATTGCATCCGCAGACAGATGGGCAGTCAGAGAGGGTCATCCAGATTTTGTAGGATTTGCTGAGAGATTGCGTCATCGATTTTCAGGGTACGTGGGACTCGAGATTACCGCTGGTAGAGTTCACGTACAACAACAACTTTCAGGCGTCGATTGGGATGGCTCCGTATGAGGCGCTGTACGTGAGGAGATGCAGATCTCCCGTACACTGGGACGAGGTTGGCGAGAGAGTGCTCACTGGACCGGAGTTAGTGCAGAAGATAGCAGATGTTGTGATGAGGATTCGGGATTGGATGAGGACAGCCCAGAGTCTTCAGAGAGTTATGCCGATCAGAGACGACGAGATCTGGAGCTAGCTGTGGGAGATCATGTGTTCGTGAGGATATCGCCCACGAAGGGCGTGATGCGTTTTGGCCGGAGAGGCAAGCTTAGCCCTAGGTTTATTGGGCCATTCGAGATTTGGAGAGGGTTGGTACTCTGGCTTATCGAGTAGCGTTACCACTCAGTCTTTCGGTAGTGCATAATGTCTTCCATACTCGATGCTGCGGAAGTACATTCGGAACCCGTCTCATGTGTTGGATTTTGAGCCGCTCCAGTTGGCACCAGATTTATCGTTTGAGGAGCGACCTGTGCAGATTCTAGCTAGGGAGGAGTGTAGGCTGAGAGCGCGGAGTATTTCGATGGTCAAGGTCCGATGGCAAAATCACTCGGAGGATGAGGCTACCTGGGAGACCGAGACCGATATGCGGACGCGCTACCCGGAATTATTCGATACGTACTCAATTTCGGGGATGAAATTCCTATAAGGGGGGAGAGTTGTAACGCCTATAAATTCCTGAATACGTAGAAACGAGTGCATGACTAGGGGAAAAATATCTTTAGATGATTATATGCCATTTTATGTGATTTATTTATAATTTTTTGCTGCATGGTATGCATGTGTTATTTTCAGCCTGCTGAGCTATGGACGTGTGGACGAGATTAGGATCGACCAGAATGAAAATAATTTGAGTTTTTTTAGTTATGGGATTTTAAGAATGAAATTATTTTATTTTAAGCAACTATTTTTGAAAATTAGGATTTTTATAACTATTTTGGAGGAGAACCCGTTTTTCACCTATACGGGCTGGTATATTGAGTTTTTGGGCATTTTAAATTGTGAGGAGGCCTAGATTTCGAAATTATGTAACCATTAAAGTCCAACTATGAGTTTTAAGCACCTTTTTAATTTAATTAGAGGGGCAAGATTGTATTTTTCTTAATTAAAGCAATAGGGGTCATATAAGGAAAATTCATTATTTCTTAAACACAAATTTACACAAACCTAGCCTCCACATTTTATCCCAGCCGTACCCCTCCTCCATTAACACACAAATTTCAAAAATCATTCATCTTTGAAGAAGCTTGGTGGTCCAAAACCGGTTGCGCACTGATCTCGCGTCTACAACGTCCGTACCTCGCAGATCTACGTCTTCTTCTAACCAGGCATGTGATATCAATCCTTTTTCTCACCATTTAAACCATATTAATCTGTTTTAATAAAAATATGCATGAATTATATGTGTTTATTTCAGATCTATGCAACCTTGTTTGAGCTTCATGCATGGTTAACGTTTTTTTCACTTTGTTCTTGATTCAATCTCTTGAAGTTTAAGTTGAGGCAGGTTCTAGTGTCCATGGATCGGTTCATTGTGGTCCTAGAGAGGGCTATATGTGGCCCATATAGGGAGTATTCGGGACTAGGAGTTGGAAGAGCCATGGTGGCTCGGGAGGCCACTAGCGGCGCGCGACACTCGTCGCCCATGGGAAGCATCGTTCGAACCATGTGGCTCATGGTTCGAGCGAGGGTTGGTCAGGTTAGGATCAGATCGACATGGGGGTGGTCCAACCGGCGGGGCTTCGGCCAGGGCAGCCGGAGATGGGTGGTAGAACGCCATAAGTGGCGACGGGTCTTGGAAGGGGGCGGCGTGCATGGTGTGCGTGTGTTTGTGTGTGTATGGTTTTGAGGGATTGGTTCGGTTCAATTGAACCGGCTGGTTCGGTTTAACCGGATCGGTTCTTCGAGTCTCGAGTCAAATGTTTTAAAATAGGTTCAAGTTATTATAACTATGGACCTGTTATTTTAATTAATGTGTCAAAGGTCCTATTTTAAAGAAAATAGCTAGAAGGTCAAAATTGAGTCAAACCTTTTAAATGATTAAAGTTATGTTTAGTTTTAAGTTTTTAGTCAAAATTAGGGCCTTAGGATTTTAATTAAGTCAAAATCGATTTTTGGAATTTAATTTGGTTAAAATCGGTCTTTTGGTCAAACTCGGCTTTTGAGGTCAAAATTGATTTAAATTGATTTTAAAAGTCAAAATCAATTTTCAATAAGTCCAAATCGATTTCTAGAAGTCAAAATTAATTTTAATTAGTCCCATTTAGCCTTGATTTTTGGAAGTCTAAAGTTAATTTAATTAGGCAAAAATGTTTAAAAGGGGTGAACATTCGCTTCATCGGCTAAGTTTAGAGCGATGATTAGTCTAGAAGTGTGAGCCAGGCCCCGTAATCAATCTTGACCGAAGTAGAAAAAATGTAGAAGCCCGTATATGTATATTTAATTATATATGTAGTATTTTATGTACGTAAATATTTTAAAGGAAATGATTAAATATACATTAACGGGCTAAGCTTTTAAGTTGCATGATTTTAAGAAATTCACGCATCATGAGATTTTATGAAACGATCAGACATGTCTCTTTTTAAGATAAAACCCTAGGGATTGAGGTGATGTGGCAAAGTTTTATGATGGGAGTTAGCCGGATAGCCGGGCTGGGGATCCCCTGTTTTTAGGTATGATTATGAGCCTATGGATCCATGTGTGATATCATGGTGAAGTGGCAGCCTATGGATCCTCGTGTGATATCGGGGTGAAGTGGCAACTTATAGGTGTGACATATAGGGATCTCATGTGATATCGGGGTGAACCACACCGCCACTTACGTTGTTTATTACGACTGATCAGTCATACGCCCGTTCACATTCACTGATACGACTCATACGTTTTTCATGTTATGTAATGTCATGCCTTACGTATGTTTATGTTACGTATGTACGATATGAAATGTATGAAGAAATGTTTTAAAATCATGCACGAATTCATGCTTTAATGTTATTTTAATTAAAAGTATGTGCTTGTATGCGATTTTATTAGTATGTACTTTGTTATGTATTACGATTGAGCATGCTGAGCCTCTAAGCTCACTATGTTTAAATGGTGCAGGTGATGACCCTGCTGATGAGTTTACACCGGCTGGCGGTGAGGACGTCTGAGCGCCTGTTGCAGCAGTACCCCTTGACCGTAGCAGTGTTATGTATAGTTGATACAGTTTGATATTGGTTTAAAACACGTTATTTTCAGTATTTTGACGCAGTTGATTTTATTTAATTTTATACAGTAAGGATGTTTTAACATTTTAAATTATTCAGTTATTTACGCTTAAAGTATTTTCTTTTAGAAAGTGATTTACAAATGTTTTAGAAGGGAACGAGCCATACTTTAAGTTAAGTTTTCGGCACATGTTTTAAAAAAAAAAATTCTATAGTCTGGTTCGTTTCACAATCTCAGCTCTAAGCTGGTTGTGCTACTCTAGAACTTCGACACTATCTGATTATGGTTTACAATAAATTCTCAATGCTACAACGTGTGTAAATAGAAGAGTGTATGACACAAAAGTGTTGGCTCAGCGGCGGATCCGGATATCGCTCCCGATGAGCAGCGGAAGTTTAAAATTTTTGAGCCCGGGAACGATAAATACACATAAAGAATAATCTAAACATTCATAGGATTTTTAGAAGGTTACTTGCTGGCAGCTAGGAGCCTGGCTCAAGCCAGTTGCACGAGGGAATTGGCACTTAAACGGTTGAACGGCTGGATCGACGCCTAATCCGGTACACGACCAGAATCTCAACTCCTTCGTCGGTTTGCACTAGAAAATCGATGAAACTTTCACGGACGGAATCTCCTCACTGAGACGGTCAGAACAAATTCCGACAACGGCGGCGGCGCGGCGAAGGGGTGAGGAGAGGGGAAAGAAAAATATAACCGAAGGGAGATCACTTAATCCAATTTGGAGAGTCGTTACCAATTTTTGGTGCGAGTAAAATGAATACCCCAGGGCCCCTATTTATAGATTTTCCATGGGCTTAAACCAGGTTAATGATTTTGGGTCGGGCCCAGGCCTAGTGAACATTGGTTTCAAGTCCATCGTTGTGGCTTCATCATTATCCCGATCGATGATCAGATCGGACCGATCTATACAATTTAAAAAACTGAACATTATGATGTGAAAACAATTTTTCAGACCATCTAATCCAAGATAGCAGTTAGGCCCCTATCAGCTTTAAGGATAGTCATACTAGTCCAAGCTTTAAGGAAATCTCATTTTCACCCCCAGTTAATTTTAGGAAGTCACGCTTCCATCCTTTCTCCTACTATACTCAACAAATTGAGCTTAATTTCCGCACGGGAATTGAGAATCCAGTACTTGTATGACCCTCAATGGTACTAGCCATGAGCTCACAACATTTGTGACTCCAAAAACATATTTTCGGACTTACCCATCGGATCATGGTAAAGCGTCTAGCAACATCGCCCCATGATCCCATAGGTATCACTGACAGTGCCTGCAAGAACCTGTAAGTCATGGTTAGCGTACAGTACGGTCCTTTCAACTCAGATATCCCTATCATATCAACGACCATTGGTAAATCGAGAGTCGCTAGAGATACAATAACCATGCATACATCTTGGAGATCAAATAGTGACATCACATGTGTTACTAGGTAAACTCATTCACCTAAAACACATCTAGTACTCTGGCCAGAGATTTGTCACACTATTATCTTCTCAGATAGCATAGGATATCCACACACAAGGGCGAGCGGTGGATTCTCGACAACGAAGCATCGACTCCTAAATGCATCGGGACCTCACCCAACCACGCCACCTGATGACCCCAATAGAGTCGGTAAATGGGTCAAAGTGAGGAACCTATTGTAACGCCCAGTTATCCTAATTATTTGGAAATGACTGCATGACTAGGGAAAAAATTATTTTAGAAAATTATATGCTATTTTATGTGAATTATTTATAGTTTTATTGCTTCATGATATGCATATGTTTCTTAGCCCATTTGAGTTCAGGACGCGTGGACGAGACTAGAGACAACCGAGATGAAAATTTATTTAAATTTTTTAGTCACTCAGATTTTTTAAGAGAAAAATTTATTATTTTTAAGCAGCAATTTTTGAAAATGGGGTTTTTATGATTATTGTTGAGGGAAACCCGTTTGTCACCTTTACGTGCCGTTTTAATGGACTTTCCTATATTTTAAAATTTAGGAGGCCACATATTACGAAAATTTGGAGTTTTAAAAGCTTGTTTTGACTTTAATCAACATTTTAAGTGGGTGGAGGGTAGGACAGAAAATGGGGTTTTTATGACTAGCGGCGGTGGCGGCGGCGTGAGGAGAGGAAGGGAGGCGGCGCCTTTTGCTTTAGGGTTAGGGTTTAATTGTGTAATGAGTTAAGTGTGTTTTGTTATGAAGCCTAAGTCTATGTTAAATAGACTTAGTGATGGATTTGGACCGGCCCAACGGGCCCGGGTCCAACGGATGGACATTCAGTTCATCTACATCACCATGACTTCATCGTAACTCCGATCGCCGATCAGATCGGACCGATCGACTCAGTTTCCAAAACTGAATACTATGATCTGAAAAACCATTTTTCAGAACCCCAGTGCAAAATGACCGTTTTGCCCCTCAACAGCGGGAAATCACGATTTGACCCCTGTTGACTTTTAGGAAGTCGCACTCCCCAAAATCCTCTTCTCATGCTCAACACATTGAGCTGAGTATCCATGCGGGAATCTCGAGTCCAGTACTTGTGTGACCCTCAATGGTTCAGGGATACAGCTAGCCGTGGGCCCACAACCATTGTGGCTCCGGAATCACAATTCCGGACCTGCCCATCGGATCATGGTAAGAGCGTCAAGCAACATCGTCCCATGATCCCATAGGTATCACTGATAGTGCCTGCAAGAACCAGTTGGTCATGGTTAGCGTACA